>JAOTRH010303285.1:0-112202 GCA_034768845.1 Heliamphora exappendiculata | reverse complement strand
AGAGTACTACGGGCCCCAAGAATGTAGCTCTGATACCATGAAGAAATTGAGAAGAGTAAAATAACTGTATATTTTCTATGTATTGAAATTGTACAATATATGACATATTTATAGGCGAATATGGATAAACAATAAAGAAAATCAAATCAGAATAAAATCAATCTAATTAATCTAATATTCTAAACAATCTAATATTCTAACAAAGAAAAAAAGTGAGAAGAATACACAAAGAAGGCAGAGTAAACTTATATATATATTAACAAAACAAAAGAAAAAATGCAGAGGGGCCTTGCCCCCTTTGGTTTGGCTTTAGGTCCACCTTGTGTCTATCTGTCGTCTACCTATCTGACAACTATATTTTAAAGGTTTCAATCAAATAAAAATTTAAATTTTGATATCAATTAATTATCACGCTTCAAAACAATGTGATAACGCCGAACACTCATTACTTATGAGCATGCAAGGTTAAGAAGCAAATTATCAATTTTAGTATTACTATAAAAGTTTATCAAATATATACAACAAAATTTAATACCAAATAATCTTTAAATATTTTAAAAATTCATATTGTAATTTATTACCTATCACATTTTCAAAATAATCAAATTAAAATTCTACTTTCAACACTCAAGAGATTTCCCCACACAGCTCTACTTCTCAAGATTTGAAAAAAAATAATAAAACAACCATCAAATCTCGTTTATCATCCAGCACAAAAGTTTTTTTTTTTTACTTTCAAATTATATTAACTATATTATTATTAGTATTATCCATTTTTTCGGATATTACACTATATAATGAAATTATATTTACTTACATACGAATGGTAATTAAATATAATGTTAAACAAATATTTTTTAATTATATAGTTATAAATATCAAATTAATTTTATTTTTTTAAATAAATAAAAAACTCAATAAATTAAAAATTATAAATAAATTTAATCATAAAATTATATTTAAAGACTATATATTGAAAGCACCACAACGTAATGCCCTAAAAAAAGGTAAAGCATCCCATCTAATAGAGTTTGGTCTGATATAATTATCAATGATTCCTCATTCCTGAGCCATGTCTTGATCTGTCAAAACCTTGATGGGAATCCTACTCTAGTCAATTAATTGTCCCTCATTATTGTTGTTGTTGTTATATATATATATTTAATATTATTTATAAAAAAGAATAAATATTAAATTATTTAAAATAATGTAAATTTTTGGCTTTTAAGATATTTTTTATAACTTTTTGTTAGGATGGTAAATGTGCACTCACTTTTTTGTTCTAAATTTTTTTATTTTAGATTATTTTTAGGCTTGGTAATTGAGTACATTATTATTATTTTGAGTTATAAAAAATTGAATTATTTGAAATGCACTGAATAGGGTTATTATTTAAAATAGTCGCTTTTAAAGAATACAATGGTTATTATTATCATTTAACAAGAGAGGATATATAATTCCCGAACTCTCAAAGATTTGCAATTCATGGATATAAGCCACAATTGGATATTATATCCCATATCATATAGAATACCAAACATGAAATATATAAATTGTATTAAATATTATAGGGATTTGAATGGATGGATTAGGTGAAGAAGATGAAATTGGTGGGTGAATTTGAAGAAGTAAAGATGTGGGAGATTGACACGGAGCAAGGGGAGAAGAGAGAATAGGGGATGGGCCTAATTCTGTTGGTTGCAAATTTGAATTGAAGGGAATCGAAAATTGGGAGGTCGGTGGAGGGGAATCAGAGATGATTGGAAGGGGGAGATTGTGAGTTAAATTTGCCGAATTTGTGGATTGAGGTTGGGGAATAGTTGCCGAATTTGTGGGCAGAGGTTGGGGATGGGATAACAACGGTGGATGCGGGGTTGAGGAAGTGGAGGAAAGGATGTGTTGTGAAGGATGAATGTGGAGAGGAAATGTAACAAAGGGGGAAGATGAATTAGATGAGTGAGGTGATGAACCGATAACGTTAGGATTTGAAAAGAAAAATTGATTTTCATCAAATCGAACATGGCGTGCTATGTAAATGCGATTATTCACATAATCAAAATAACAATAGCCTGAGTGAGATGGACTATAACCAAGAAAAACACACGATGTGGATCGAAATTGAATTTTATGTGAGTGATAAGGACGAAGATAAGGATAACATAAGCACCTAAATTTTTTTAAGAAATGATGATATGGAGAACGATGAAACAAAAGTTGTAATGGGAAAAGATTGTGAGAGACACGAGACAAAAGACGATTGATTAGATAGAGAGCAGTTTCAAAAGTAAAGTGTTAATATTTGTGAAGAACAAAACTGTGAGCAAGAAGGTTAAGGCTAGTTTCCACAATATGTCGATGCTGACGTTCAATTAAGTCATTTTGTTCATGAGTGTGAGGGCACGGCAAACGATGAATAATGCCCAAAGTCTAAAAATACGGACGAAGCTTACGATATTCGCCACCCCAATCAGTTTGAACAGACTTTATTTTACGAGAAAATTGACATTCGATCATTACATGAAATTTTGTAAAAAGATCAAACACATCAGATTTATTAAACAGAGAAAAATTAGGAAAGAACCCCATACATCACTGAAAACTAAATCTAATGGAGCTAAATTTTTATTCTCAGTACAAGGTAAGGAAAGTCTGGAGGATTTGCCAAGTTGACAAGCGTGGCAAATCGTTCCGGAACACAGTTTTGGAGAGAAAAAATGTAGAGTATGAGACTTCACAACTTGACGAAGAACACGATCATGAGGATGGCCAAGACGGCCAAGACGATGATGCTAAGAATTGAGAGGGATGCATGCGGAAGACAGTGCCAAAGGAGAGGATGGCTCGGAGTGAAGCTTGTAAAGACCATTTTCATTCTTGCCTTGAAGAAGGATTTTCTTGGAAACTTGATCCTTAACAAGAAAATGAGAAGGGTAAAATTCAAAGAAAACATGATTATCTTTGCTAAATTGATGTACAGAAAGTAAGAATTTAGTGAAAGAAGGCACATGAAGAACAGGGGACAAAGTAAAAGAGGAAGTGGGAGAGTGGAGAACAAAAGATCCAATGTGAGAAATGGGAATACCATGACCATTATCGACGCACATTTGAGAGTTCCCGTGGTAGTCTTCAATGTTGGAGAGACTGATAATGTCAGGAGTAACATGATGAGTTGCGCCAGTATCAGGAAACCAATCAATCGGAACAGATTGACTAGATCCATAAGTAGTGAGATGAGTACTGAGATTAACAGTGTGGTTAAATCGATGATAGCAGTAAGCAGCAGTATGATTGTTGAGACCACATATTTGACAGCAAAACCGACTGTCAAAGGACGGGAGAGGAAGGATGCCAACAGACGTAGAACGAGGTCGACCGCGACCGTAATGATTGTGGCGACCACGACCTCGAGAGCAAGAAGAATCAGAGGAGCCTCGATTGTGTCCAGGATGAGTATCATGATTGCGGGTAGTGGTCTGAGTAAGGTTGGCTTGAGCAGCATCAGAAGTGGATGAGATCTGAACCATGGAGAAAGTATCTTTGTGGAGAAACTCATTGCTAAGTAAGAGACTATGAAGTTCAAAAAATGAGATTGGTTCTGAACGGGAGGTAAGAGTAGTAACAAGATCACAAAATTCTTGTTTAAGGCCTTTAAAGATATAGAGATTGAATTCGGCTGGAGAGAGAGGTTTTCCAACAGTAGTAAGTTCATCCGCAAGAGTTTTGGCTTCATGGAGGAACGAAGTGACAAAACGATCATTTTGTTGCAAGCTCTGAAGACTCCAGTGGAGTTGAAGAATTCGGGTATGAGAAGCCAAAGCAAGAGAGGTCTCAAGGGTAACCCAAATCTCACGAGAAGTGGTGAGACCAACAGCTAACGGTAAGATTTCATCAGAAAGAGAGGAGATCAACAAACTCATGATAAGTTGATCTTGAGATACCCAAGCAGTATGAGCAGGATTTTGGGTGGGAGCGTCATCGGGTAGGAGGGTGGGTGGAGGGTATGGAAAAATACCATCGACGAAGCCAATAGGATTCTGACTGCGAAAATACGGAGACAGTTGGGTTTTCCAATAGAGAAAGTTTTTAGAAGTTTATTTGATGGAAATGAAATGATGAGCATTGTTGAGAGAAACTGGTTGAACAATTTGAGACTGCATTGTAGTTGAAGAAGATGAAGAAGAATTAACAGCGGATGGTTCTAATACCATGTTGAACTTAATAGTCACAAACTTATGAATGAAATAATTTATTTCTTCAGTCAAATATTCAGAGAGAGAACAATTGTATTTATAGAAATAAAAGAAGATAAATACAAATAATATTAGATACAAATATTTGAATGGTTAAATATAAATCCTATTACCTCAATAGCCAATAAATCCATATTTAAAGTGACTGGGCAACCAACGAGATGCCCAAATCAATATCTTTATTTTTGTATTTTAATTTTTAGAATATCGTAATTTTTATGTTATATCTTTGTTATTATAAAACTTATTTTTAAAAAATTACTTGCCAAGATATATTAGACAAGAAAAATATTAAATATATGATTATATAAAATAAAAAAGTAAAATTGTAAAGAATAAAAGTAAAACACTTTTTTTATAAGCTCGTTTAAGTAAAACACAAAAAAATTCTTAAAAAAATTGCTTCAAAAAATAAACTAATATACTGTCATTTTGGATGCCACATTGAATTTGAAGTCCTAAAATATAAAATTTTAAATATAAAAAATTAAATAGGAACATTTTATTTCTAAAATAGTTATAATTTCCAAATTTTAGAGACATACCTAATCAAGGTTATTTTGATATCCAACGATAAATTAAATTAAGTTGAATTATATGAACTCGATATAGAGGAGGAATGTGTAATGCATATGGCAGTAGGCAAGGGCTTTAAAAATAAACAAATTTTAAAATAATGTAAAATAGTATGATTCAATTATTTATTGATTTTAATTTTTTCAAACGAAACGAAAGGATGTTAATTTTATGGTTAAAGGAATATAAGAAGGCTTTAACTATCTAAAATTTGAAGATTATATCTAACAAATGTACAAAGCTATTTTGAGTTCTAAAAAAAATTTAAGTATATCAAATAAACTCTTCAATATAAAAATTAATCCTAAATTTCTAACAAGACAGCCCTAAAATTTTCATCTTTGATTGTTGTCTCTTGAGTGATCAATCACATAAACCAAGGAGCATTTGCTTCAAGTTATAGAAGAATTTGTTTGAGAATGAATTATAAATGATAAATATAATAAATAAGTTAAATAATCAAAAAGTGATGCCTCGTAGTTGTTTGACCCATACGTCCCAAGTTCAAAGTTCAAAGTTCAAAACTTGACTTCAATATTGATAGATGATTTATTAGTAAAATTGTGATGAATATGATAAAATAATTTTTTTTATAAATTATATTTATTTTGCAAGGAATTTTTTTGTCTTAATAATTTCGTGTAAAATATATTTTAATTTTTTGATAAAATATTAATTACAATGATTTTATCTTATTTTTAACAAAAACGGCAAAATGTCGATTATTTAGCAAGAAATTTAAATTTTTTGTCACAAAATATCAAATTTTTAGCGAGAAAAGATGTTTTCGTCACGGGATACTTTATGCGACAATCCCATGGTGATGAAAATGAAAGGATGCATTTTTGCCTCTAATTATATTAGTGAAAAAATATATACATTAGTGAGAAAGTATATACATTTGAAGACAAAATTAATTCGTTAGAAATGATCCAACTTGTAGTAGTAATTTGTTGGAATATAAAATGAGAGAATATAAAAAGGTAAGAGGATATATAGCCCTCATTTGGCAACTGGCTTAAAGCCACCTTAGAGCTGCCTTTTTTCTTTAAAAGTTTAAAAAGTTAAAAAATTTCATTTTTAAACTTAAAGGCTTTTAGCCTTTTTTGTTTTTACATAATTTTTTTATATGTTTAAAAATTATTATAACTTTTATTATACACATTTATTTTTATAAAAATTATATTTTTAAAATCTGCTCGTCAAAATATATCAAACAAGATTCATATTGAATATAAATTATCTAAAATTAAATTTTAAAAAATTATAACTATTATAAGCAAAGCTTTTTACTTTTTGGTTTAAAATCACTTTAAGCATTTGACTTAAAAGCCACCCATATTCTAACCAAACGAATTTTCTAGCTTTTTAACTTAAAGCCAAATGCCAAACTAACTCATAATACTATTAGATATAACATAGAATATATAATATTTAGAAGAAGAAATGTGATTATATATGCATTGCATCTATATATATATATATAATATTTGTTTAGGAAGAATATAGTATTTGATAATAGATGATGAATAACTGTTAACATTTGGATGAAAGATGGGGTCATATCTTATGATGTGGGCATTAGACAAAATGTAATACCACAACAAAGATGGTATTATATATCCCACAATTTGGAAGGTTAATGTATCCCAATAGAACTTATACCCGAACCTTGTAAAAAAAAAAAAACAAACAAACAAGGGATATAAGAATAAGTGAGAGACCAAAAAAAAAAAAAAAAAAAATTGAGACTCACATGTTTCTCAACCCACTTAATTATACTAGATCAAAGAGTTATATCCCCTCAATATAAATCCTAAACTAGGGGTGTGCACGATTTTGGTTGGGTAGCAGATTGAAGGAAAAATCTTCAACGAACTCATCTTTAGCTGGTGATCGTTTTTTTATTTACCGTCAACCCACTAATTAGGAATGTCAACATGGTGGGTAGGCCTGGTCTGAGGCTCCTGTATCAATTCCCTATTTTGTCAGGGCTAAAAAGATTGGGAAAGTGGCAGGGGGAAGACAAGGCGGGGACATGGATATATTAGGAATAATTAATAAATTATAAAAATAATAATTAGTGAATAATTATAATTAAAATGACGAAAGATAAAAAAATAGAGAATAAAATGAGATGTAACTATAATATTTTTATATTTTAGTAGCATTATATTTAAAAGTCTAAACTTTATATTTATATATGTATTTATAAATAAAAAATATTTAATTTATATAATCGGGGATGATGGAAAAAAAATATCGAGGCAGATGAAGTAAATATTGTCCCCACCTCATTTGTTATTGGGAACAAAAAAAATTATAAAATTTAAGACAGAAGTGTAGGGACGGGACAAAAAAAATTGCCATATCTACCACTAATCATCAAATCAGTGGGTTGGGTCATATTTTTTGACGATTTCAACATGCGGTTTAAGCGATTTAGCATGTTAAAAATTAAAATATTGTAAACTTTTGAGATTACTTAAAAATTGATTTCAAAAAAATCAAAAACCTAACCCAATTTAAAAAAAAATTATATTTAATACGTCAAGTTAAAAACTAATTAAAAATAATGATAGTCATTTAATAATAATATAATTAAATATCTCTATTAATAATATTTACATTGCATATATAGTTATTAAACAAATATTCATAACATATAATGTAATAATTAAAATCATAAATGTTTTACTTTGTTTCTTATATATATATATATATATGAAGTTAAGATTCGTCGTATGTGAAAATACAATAACTAATATATACTATAGACGGATTGAGTTATGTTAATGACTGTTGAAAAATATAATCCACAATCAACTCATATTTTCTTTTTCACTCAATTTACCAAATTTAACCCAATCACTCATATAAATGGCATGGGTTGAATTAAATTAGATTAAGTTGACGAGTTAAAATGGATTGACGAGTTATTTATACGTCCTTACCCTAAACAAAAAGACCCTAAAAAATTATTTATTACAATTGAATAGACAAACGAATGTTCTCAAAAGAGAGAAATTATAAAATTAGTTCCCAATTAAACACCACAAAAAGTCATTTTATAGCAGCCCTTTCTAGCTATATATATCCATATATATGCATGCATTTACTGAAAGAGCCAAAATAGGATTGGTCACTGAGGTTGACAGAGGAAAGACCCAGGAAATACTTATTAATAATGTGAAGAAGCTCAAAGACGATTACATGACTTTCTCACTGAGATTGACAGAGGAAAGAGCCATGAATTGGGCTTTTCACATCCAAACAAGGCAGTCTCTCCCCCAGTGAAATGCTTATCACAGAGAGAGAGAGAGAGGATACTCACTACTTGAGATTGAGGAAGTGTCAAGGAAGAGGCACCAAGTAAGGTCCAAATGTAAGTGAGAAAGAAAAGGACTCTTTTGAATAAAAAAACAATGGACAATTAAAAGAAGAAAAGTGCTTGCTTGAACTATTCTTAGATGGATCTTGATTTCTCCTTTCCAGCCCCTCTCCCTCTCTCTCTCTCTCTCTCTCTCTCTCTCTCTCTCTCTCTCTCTCTAGATCTCTGTGTGTGTGTGGAAATTGGCAGAGCATATGTAATACTAACCGGGACGACCTTGTATTAGGGTTCTAAATTATAGTATTGAAAAATATTTTTATATCGATAGTATAGTCATATATTGATTGACATAAGATAGTATCGGTTGATACAGTGATAAATATCAGTATCAAAGGCCTATAATCTCGATACATAGAGATCGATACAATTCGTAATTGCTTATATTTAAAACCCTACCATGTGTATTTTGTTATAGAAATTGTGGCATGCACAGATACTAGAAACACCTTTTTACATATAAACTCCACACAATTATAAAACTCATCTCATGTAAAAAAAGGTGTATTTGAAGCACCCAACCAAATTCTATGGCTATAAAAAATGAGCTCCCATTCACTTATTACTTTTAGGAAAATTTTATAGTGTGCACTCTATTTGGTTATTTTAATTTTAATTTTAGTTATAATAATTTTAAATTTTGTTATGATTATTTTAGACTCTACTGTGTGCACCCACAGCCCATTATAATATATAGTCAGTTGATTATTTCTTAACTTCCACTTTTGATTATTTCAATTTTAGCTTTGGTTATGACACTTTAGGCCAATTACATGGTTATTTCGACTTTAATTTTTAATTATTTTAAATTTAACATTTTGTAATACAATTATAGACTCAATTAAAAAAAAAAGAGTAATGCATACGATATATGCCTAAATAATAAGTGCACATCTGATAAAAAAGAAATTGTAAGTGCACATACTAGTTAAACCCTTGCTTTTATATTAAGTTAAAAAATGATAAGGCTCAATAAGTGGAAGGTCCAAATTGCTTTAATGTTTAAGCTAACCAAAAGTTATCTAGCTGCAACCCTCAGGAAAAACCCCATCTTGACAGTAACGTACATAATATATCATATTTTGTCCTTTTGAATTATATATATATATATATATATATATTTTAATTCAATTTTATATTTTTAATTTTTTGAGAAATTATATAAAGACCCCATCTTGACAGCAACGTACATAATATATCATCTCAACTAACTAATGGTCCTAGCCATAGCAATTGCTTTTGTTTGGTTGTCCATCGTGTTTGTTCCTAATAGCAATGTAAACAAAAGAATTATTAGCAGCTTTTGTTTTCCTAACAAATTCTCGAGTTTTTTCAATTTCAATGACGAACTGAGGAAAAAGAATCATCTTATTAAGGAAAATAGATCCAGTCAAACCCTAACTACCATAAAATTATCAGAAGTCGACAAATGTAAAATAAGCTAAAATTTGAGTAATAAAAACATATAGAAAAATGCCAAAATAAGCGGATCTAAAAATAGACATTGCTATAAAAAGTTACTACAAAAATTAAAATATCTAAAAACTACATAAGTGCAAATTGTGACAATTAGATGATTGAATTTAGTGAGACATTACGTAAGTTACGGTGAAGCGGTGAGTTTTAATTATTGAGTCGTCCGATTCGTTTCCAGCTAAATATAGGTCATTCGAGGCTAATCTTACAACATGGTGATGAGCTTACTATCATCTTTCTACCTTTGGACAGTCATATGATTTTATAAATGAAAAGTTTACGAGGTCGACATAAAAACCTAAGAAAAAAAAAATTGAAAAACAACAAAATACCACAAGCAAGTCGTTCCCAAGATATATATATATATATATATATAAATTTTCACGTAGTTTTATTTTTTACATTTGGAAGTTGACACATTATGTCTGATAACTGATAAGAGAGCATATCGTGTACGAAACCAGTCCTTGGTCTCATTTTTCAAGTAACTATTTTCTAAATTATAAATGCTTTTTCATAACTTCACGAGATAGTAATTTCCGGGACGCATTTGTACTATCAGATTCCTCTGGCTCTAAAAGAAATATATAAAATATTTACATGTAATTATCAAGTAATCTTATGAGGATGAAGACTCTCTCTCTCTCTCTCTCTCTCTCTCTCTCTCAAAATTAGGATTTTTTTTTTGGCTGAGAGAGAGAGAGAGAGGGCCAATGGCGTAGCCCTTTTCTGATCTCCCTCGCCCCAGATCTTCTTCTTCCTAATCTTATCTTCTATTGGATTTTCTCTTCTTTTGCTTTGATTTGTGCATAATTTGCATTTTATTTTATTTTTTTGGTATGTTATTTTCAGTTATTTGTTTTTCATCACCCCATTCTTTTTAAATAATTCTTTTAGATTTAGAAATTTATTAGAATGACAAAAGTAAATCAATGTTAGTAATCTTAAAATTGAGTTTAAATGATCGCTCTCGACTTTCAATTAAGTCTACTATTTTAGTAAAAAAAATTTTTATAAGAGAGTTAGATGAAGAGTACGATGACAATCTAACTAGTTGTAAAAAAATAAAAATGATGTGCAACTCATAATAATCGATTTTTGTTTTTTTGGTTGATTACAAGATCTTAATATTAAGAAATATTGTACACAAAAAAGAATATATATATATATATTCTTGACGTTAACATATGTATTCTAGGCAAATCATTGGAATCTATTTGAGGGATCTTAAAATTACTGTTACACGAATACCCCTAAATCTATAATATTTTTTTTCTTTTTATATTAGACAATTTATTTCTGCATATGTTACAGCTAGAACTGCATCCTGAAAAGAACCGCATACATTACAGTTTCATGACATGATTACGTCAATGACTATCTGCCTCAGAAACATAGGCACTTTTAAGAAAAGATCGTCTTGAACACGATACTTTTTGAATATTTTAAAATATATATTTGATATTTTTTAAATATATTTTAATTAAAACAGTTAAATTTATAATAGCATATACTCTTTTTTAACACTTCAAGGGCATTTTAACAATACTTTTTGAACTTTTCAACACATTTTATGTGATGAACTTTTTTATAAAAATAATATTTTTGCGTTTTTCAAATTGCAATTACTAAATATGTATTAGAATATAATAAAATAAAATATAAGCAATTAATTTAATTAGTGACATGCATGCTATATTCTTTTAGTATTACTATTGAATAAATTATTCATATATTTAATATATAATAACACATATATAAAAATATAGAATTTTAATGTATCCTGACGTGTCGTGTCTTAAATTTTTTTAAAATCAACAAGTCGGCCTATTCATACAACGTTTGTATCGTGTCGTGTGTCCGTCTTTTGTTTTTTGATATATCAAAACGTCGAGGTTAGCCTACATGCCTATTAACTAATTTTTAAGAGACCAACGCTACTGTTTAGTAGCGATCAGTAGACCTAATTAAGGCTGAAATAAAATCTCATATAAATTAATTTTAAAAAATTAATAATACGTAAGAGTTTTCGAATCTAAAATATAAAAGAAAACAAATCTCGTGACCACCGAACCAACCTCTGAAAATATGTGACGTGTCCATATTCATAATAGCTAGTTGTTTGCTTGATCTGAACTTCGGCCCTTCCATTGCAAACAGCTATTGTAAATGTTTCTGGTCCCCAAAACTTCCAAGTTGCTTCTGATCCCACCTTGACCGCTTCCTCTGGCAAGGTCCATGGCCCGTGGGGGCATTTCTGAATCGTTTTCACGTGAAAATGGGCAAATTATTAGGTGCTCTCAAAAGCGATGGCACGTGATATTTACAGTAAATAAAAATATTCGATTAATATTAAGGAATTGATTGGTAATTAGCTTAAAAATTAATTTGTTTGTTTTTTTGTATTTTAATCAAAAAGTTAAATTTGGTTCAAAATATGTTGTTTGGTAACTTAGCTTTTTAGCTAAATTTTTTATAGTTAGTTTTGGGGGTAAAAAACTAGTTTTTTTTAATTTTTTTTATTCAAAGTGGATAATTTTATCTTTATATATATTTGATATTAACAATTATATATAGTTGACTGTGATAGTAAATAAATTATGAATAAATGGTATTATTGTATTTTAAAACTGATAAAAATTTGAATAAAATATTTTAAGAATTTGTCTTTTGATTTAATTTTTTAATTTTCTTACTTTTTTACCAAACAGTCAACCTTAGCTTTTTAACATTTTTAGTAAAAAAACTTAAGTTGCCAATTAAGGACTAAATAAGTCATTTTTGTTTTTTATATTCTCGACAAAGATGGACCAATAATGTTTTATTTGTCTGTAGTTGCTACTATATTGTGCATGAGCAACAGGTGCGGGCAAGTGCTTGGTAGACCAATAGCCTAGTAAATTAGATAGAACGTTCGAATGAGAGTACTATGTAAATAATATCACATAGTACTTTGAGGTTACTAAATAATTACTAGTGAAAATGACCAACTGCCGACCTCGGAGGCCTGGGGGTTTCATTGGTGCTTCCCTCTCTTTCTTGGACGTTGATTTCATGTAAGTACCCCACACTTCTGGCTACAAATTAATTGTCTGGAGAAATATGTAAGATGGGAGAGTCCTTTTCATGGCCAGAAATAATGTGTAGTTATGTTTTGTAGAGGATGTCACATAAGCCAAAAAATAATAATTAAAAAAAGCAGAATATGAAAAGGGAGTGTGACTAATTTAAAGTTGCTTCTCCTATATTTAATGGTGGCACATTTCCTGTTTTTTTAAACCATTTCAACATTTTTTTTACTACTTTTCCTAATTTTTTCTAATTTTAAATTATTTTTAACCAAATAATTCAAATAAAATACGCCAAACCATCGATTCTTTTTTTAAATTTTTTTATATCGTACTTTAATTTATTATCTTCACGTTTCAATTATATTTTCTCATTATTCAATATAATTTTTTGTGCTAATCCACAATTTCTCTTGTACTAGGTTGAATTACTATTATGATACTATTATCAGTATGGTAAAACTAACATATCTCATGACGGTCTAAACACAACTCACGATCCCTATTGGTGGGTGAATAATCCAACACTTGGTGAATCCATAATGATAGAAAGAGCTGATATCGAAGGATCAAAAAGCAACATCGCTATGAACGCTTGGCTGTCACAAGCCAATTACTTATGTGGTAACTTTTCTGACTTTGTGAAATGACTTGAGAGGTGTACGATAAATAGGAGCCAGAAACAGCAAAAGTGAAATACTACTACTTTTAATATTATTTTACTTACTTTGTGAATCGGAGGTAGAGCACTGTCCCTCTTTTTGGACCAAATGCCTCTCTTGGTAGGTCAATCCGGGTGGAAGACATTATTAGGTGACAAATTTGAAATAAGATTGGCAATGTTGATAGCTTATATCCTTGCCCCTTGTTATGACCTACGATGATACCACTATTGAAAATCCTAATTATAGAGCCTAGATTGCTCATGATCAATTATTAACGAGTCTCTTAATTGCTTCCTTGTCTGATGAAGTTCTTTCCCTTGTCGTTGGCCTCACTTCATCCCATGATATTTGGTGTTTTCTCGAGTCTACACTTGCCTCTCCCTCACATACTTGCACTATGCAACTACACTTGCATCTTCAGAATCTCAAACAAGGCGATATATCTGCTAATCAATACCTCCACAAAGTCAAAACTTTATCTGATAAACTTTCCGCTGTTGGTCGTTTGCTTTCTCTACAAGACTTCAATCTCTATGTGTTCAAATGCATGAATTCCATGTTTCGTGATCTTTTGACATCCCTAATTACTCGTTCGTCTCCCCTATCTTATTTCGAGTTACACAGCCTTATCCTCAATCATGAGTTTTTCCATTCAAATACCTTTTTCTTTATTTCCCTTGCTGACCATTATGAGTCCTCTCCACAAGCCAATATTGTTCACCGTAGTTCAAATTCTAATCAACGTTATGGTGGTCGCAATGGCCATGGTCGTGGCCGTGGCTGTTAGAATGGTCATCATTCTACTGACTCACGCAGCAATCATTACCCACCGTCCACATATGTCAGGACTCGTTGTCAAATTTGCAATGGGCATAATCACACAACACCATTCTGTTATCAATGGTACAACCACACCATTGCTCATTCTACTCGTCTTGCCTCATATGCTCATACGCCTACTCCTCCTACTGATTGGTTTCCTGACATTGGCACAACTCATCATGATACTTCTAATCTTGCTACCTTCTCTCATCATTATGATTACCATGGTTCAGACCAACTTTGTGTTAGTAACGGCAAGGGACTTCCAATTACAAAAATTGGTAAAACCACAATCCCCATACCAAATACTTCGTTTCATCTTTTCAATGTCTTATATGTTCCCTCTCTCACTAAATCTCTTCTTTCTATCTCTCAATTTAGCAAGGATAACAACGTATTCTTTGACTTTGAGTTTCACCCCTTTCATTTTTTATCAAGGATTAGGTCACCTAGAAATTCCTTTTTCGGGAAGAATGAATTCGGTCTCTATAAGCTCTCTACCTCTACTCCAGTCTCGCCCTTTGTTCATCTATGGAAAAAGGTTAACTCTATTTGTTGGCATTGTCATCTTGGTCATCCTCACCACCATATTCTTTGTTAAATTTTTGTTCAGAATAATTTGTCTTCTTCTTACACTAAAAAGTTCATATTTTGTCATGCTTGTCAACTAGGAAAATCGTGTCGTTCAATGTTCAATACCATTAGCACTTATTTTTAGTAATGCATGGGGCCCGTCTCTCATTCCATCTTCTGATGGCCATCGTTATTTTATATTATTTCTTGATGATTTTTGCAATATTTGTGGTATTTTCTCATTTCCCGTAAATTTGATGTATTTCAAATTTTTATTCAATTTAAGTCGTTAGTTGAACGGTAAATTTCTACGCAAATAAAACAAATTGAAAGTGATTGAGGTGGGAAATATCGATCTCTATCAACTTTCTTCAAACAGTGCAGCATTATCCATCGTTTTTTATGTCTTCATACTCATGGAAAAAATGAGAAAATTGAACGCCACAATCGCCATGTTGTTGAGACTGTCTTAACTTTACTTGCTCATGCTTTAGTCCCTAAAAAATATTGGCACTTTGCCTTTGAAATAATTGTTTTTCTCAGCAATCGTCTTCCTTCTCGCGTTTCTGTAAATACCCCAATCTGGCCAAGTCGAATCTTAGGCATTCGTCTCAAATTCGCTCAAATGACGAAAGTATGAGAATTATGTTCAAAGATACTTTCAAGTAAGCAAAATCACGAATATAGCTTAAAATTCAAAAATCCTAAAAAAAATCCTTCAAGCCGTGACATTCCCATCCACACGGCCATCACCTTTTTGAAAATTCTAGAACAGATCATGTTCTTACTCTCACTACCGTAACTTTTTTTGAAACCCTAAACCAAGCAGTGGCTTTCTTTGTCACAGCCGTCTGTTTTTATACAGGCCACGACTTTGGAAAGTCGTGTCTATCATTTTTACCGCCATAAAGGTAGTGGCCATCACTATTACGCATTTTTGGATAGGTGGCAACATCTTAGAAGGGGTCTGTGTTGCTCGTCTTATCTATAAATAGGTGACGTTTTCAAGCAGAACCAGAGAGAGAAGCACCTGAAGGCCCAAACTCTATCAAAATACTCCCCCATTCGATATTCTCCCGTTTATCCTACACTTTTTGAGCCTCATTTGTGTTCTTTCTTGACTTGAAGGAGTTCTTGGAGCACATATATTTGCTTGGAGGTATCATATTCTCAGCACTGAGGGGCCATTCGAGGTGGACATTCACGCGAGGTAACCTGAAGATATCACGACTCTTCTTAAACATTCATCTTCTTCATCCGAGGGTATCGTGAATAACGTTTTCATTGCTTTATTGCTTGTTTATCATTCGTTATGATGTAAATATTTGTTTCTTCTAAGTTTTTCATTACTAACAGTATATTCATAGCCCTCTATTTCATATATTCACATTTATTTACGTTCTGTTTTGATGCTCACAAGCACATTGAACACGTCAAAAGCTTTATGAAGTTCTAAAACATGACGACCGTGACCTTATCATGTTACGGTCGCATATTTTGTTAAACCCACAGTTATGGTCGTGTCCCTTTTATGAGAGCTGGTACATTCATGCCTCTTTATATTCACGATTGCAATATCCTGTTGTTATGGCCGTGAGATTGTTTTAAGGCCAGAAATGCAAAAATTCTCTTGAAAACTCTCTGCTATGTGTTTATTTTAAGGCCGTATATCATTTTATTGCTCTGTTTAGCATTTTCTTCTTTCTAAATCTCTGTTTAGTTTTTTGTTGGATAATGGATGGCAGATCTCGCCTAGACCAAATGAGTTATGATCTCCATTCTATATACCTTCGTATCTGTATATTATGAGGATATAATAATATGATGACGACCTCTTTTTTCTTTATTTTTGTTACGGCCGTTATATCCTGTTTTTACGGCTACGAGGTTATGTGAGACCAATGACATGAAAATGTGTTTTTAAGTATTCTATTATTCATTTTGATATCCTGTATATTCTGTTTAGAGTTATTACTTGTATAGAGGATGAATGGGGTGGATCTAACCTAATACCAATAGGTTATGGTCTCTATCCCGCATATCCTATTCATTTGAGCCTGTTTTAAGCCTTGCGCCATGTTTATACCCTTTCTGTACCCTTAAAAACCATGACCGTGACTTTTATTTGTCACGGCTGTGAGCTTTTTTCTTTTTGTTATTTGTGGTAACCTTATATTTGTCATAGTCGTATATTTTGTGACTTATTTTGTCACAGCCGCATCATTAGTTGCTACAGCCATAAGTTTTCTACATGTCCAGTAGCTTAAATGTGATGTTTAAGTCTCTCCTATTTGTTTTGTATAGCCTGTTTATAGTATGTTAGGGATAGAAATATTATTGTATGACCCTTAGATATTTACTTGTTCGTCTTATCGCTCATTCAAATATTTTTTGTTTTGCTTTGCTCAAACGATACGTGTGACATATCTAGAAATAATAACCAAGTTGCATGGCCTTAGAAATCATAGTTAAGATTTTATTTATTTGATTGCTTTTGATTGAACTTTCTTCAACTTCCTATTCTTTATATGTTAATATTAAAAAGTTTACAACAAGAATCAATATTGACAAAGTAAAGGCCAATCTTATGATTGGGCGAAAAGGGTGCCTAACACTTTTTCTTTTCGTATATTAGCCCTCGAATCTTCTTTTTCTCTGGTTACATTTTTTTAAAAGACCCGCAATTTTTTTTTTCTTCGATTTTTCTCAAAAATAAAGTAGCGACTCCATTTTTC
The DNA here is from genome assembly GCA_034768845.1 of Heliamphora exappendiculata. NCBI lineage: Eukaryota > Viridiplantae > Streptophyta > Magnoliopsida > Ericales > Sarraceniaceae > Heliamphora > Heliamphora exappendiculata. Next base: position 94,649 of record JAOTRH010303285.1, on the reverse strand, counting down.
AAAAAGGATGCTCAAATATCTTAAATTTTTATTTTAAAAAAGAAAAGAAATATTTTTCTTAAAACAATAGATGTCCGATGCATCCCATGTGAGACTCAAAGAAAAAAACATCCGTAACTTTTTCTGGTGGCTCTACTGGGGACTGATTTTCCAAATAAAATCACAAGAGGGTTAAACTTGAAATGCCAATGGTTCTTGTTGTAAACATTTCATCGGTATTCACATTTGCATTTGCATATTTGTGTGCTTGGTTCTCAAATCCCTGCTCTGCCTACCCAACACCCCGGTCAGTTTACTGTCTCAAGGCTATGCAGGGAAAGCCAACAAGCTTTCTGGCCGTATGCTTCCATAGATATGGCAAAAAGAGTTATTGCGTATCGTTTGACTATACCTTGCACCATTCCTAGTATTAAGAGGTATATTCTTGACTCTATTTAGAAGGTACATTGAGTGAAGGCCTACCAGCCTTCTTTTGTTACATATAGTTTCTTAGAACCTTTCTTTAAGGATCAATAAATCTTTTAGGGTTATGTAATTTCTTTTTGTGATGCTTTTGTTTGTATATTTACCACCCCGATTATGTTTAGTTTTCGTCCTCCCGATTCGTTGTTAAGGGTGAGTTATTTTGAGTTTTGGCCCGAATAACGAGCCTTCTAGTTTTACGTGAGCCCTTTTAGTTCAAAGACCTGGGATAGTAGTGCTAAGAAGAGCAGAACCTATACGCATTTGAGCCTGATCCCCGAGTGGACGACTCAAATGTACTAATCAGTTGAGATTGTCGATTGCGGATCCAGAATTAACTATGACTGATATGATGAGGGCAATTCTAGAATTGCAATGGACTGTTGAAGGAGTTAGTACCACTAACAAATCACGATAGAATCTAAACTTAGTGTCAGGCTTAGATCCAAGCTTTATAGACTTGGGTTACAGACCCTAATATAGTTGTTGCAAATGACCCCGAGGACGGCATATGGGATAACATTTGGGATGATAATGTGGGACTCAAGGGAGCTTAACCAGCAGTTATACAACCCATCTGGCTAGGAATTCTAAAAATCCTAGCCTCCAAGGAGTCAATATTGTTAGATAAGGTCGACAAGTTGGAGAAGATTTTGACGAAAGCCCGAATAATTGAGGACTACATGCTAGATGTCGAAGGACTTTGTTTATTCCCTGATGCTAAGCTGCTCGAGAAATTTAAAATGCCCGATATGGAGAAGTTTGATGGGACTGGGGACCTAAGGATCCATTTGAGAATGTACGTGGGAACTTTGTTGTTGATGGGTATCAGTGATCAGTTAAAAATCCAGCTTTTCTAGCGATATTTATCAGGAACCCCTCAGAAATAATTTCTATTTTAGATGCTGCAAAGACAAGAATGTGGGAGGATATTGCTACTGCATTCGTCAATTAGTACAATTACAACATTCAGCTTGATGTCACCACTCGGGAACTCAAGACCACCCAGTAGGAGCTCAAGGAATTTTTTATTGAGTTTCTGACCTAGTGGAGGGCTAAGGCAGCCAAAATGACAGATCGACCCACTGAGAAAGAACAAGTAAGAATTGTGGTGAAGAACTTGCAGCTGCAGTTCTGTAAGTATCTGATCACACAGCTGTTGATGACATTTGAGTAGGTTTTTTATGCTAGAATACAAATAGAAGACGCACTGCAGTCGGGGGATATTGAGAAGGGAGAACCGAGTCAAAGAATGGTTCAGAAACTGTATGCCACTAATCAGAGCAATGCCGCTAATGCTGTAAGCCAAAATTATGAAGTGAATTTGCTAAATCCCAACCCGAATTAGGCTTGCTTATCTGCTCAGTCGGCTACCCAAGATGCACTCCAAAATCAAAAGAGAACCTTCACCTAACTCACTGTGCCTTTAACATCCATCCTGAGCTGTCTGATTGAAAGGGGTCTCATAAAGACTTTGGAGCTAACCCCGTCTCCAAATTCTTTGCCACCCAGATATAATTCTACCCAGGACTGTGCCTTCTACTAGGGGCACGATCATTTAACCGACAATTGCATGAGGTTTCGACATGAGATTCAGGACTTAATAGACAACAAGGTGATTCCTCCACCGACTTCTGCTAAGAAAATCGGATGCTACCACCAACCCTCTATCAAACCATGCAAACCAACAAAATGTGACATCCGTTGAAAGAGAATTAGAAGGATTTGATCCCACAAATTCAGTCTCTGCAACAGAAACAAAGCCAATTAGAGGTCTGTCATTCGGCTCAGAAGTACTTATGCTAAACGACCTTATTCAGGATCTGATAAATGATGGTCTCGATAATTTTTCAATCTTTATCGTCCACAAGGAGGAAGTTCCTCCCCCTGTCAACGATAATGATAAGGAAGATGAAGAAATCAGACGATTGTGGGAAGATCTGACCCGCCTTGAGGTATTAGATGATTTTAAAGAGGCGAGAATCGATATCAAGTGGCATATCCTGACCGTCCCAAGCGACGATGTAGCTTGGCACCGAGGGGTAGCTTGGTATGGGGAAGCCAACCCGAGTTTTAAAATAGAAGAAACGGGGAAAAAGTATCGAAAATAGGAAAATTCTCAAAGGAGAAGGACGTTGACGGCGAGAGTAAGCAGGAAGAAAATCCACCAGTCAGTACGGAAGTCGAGGAGAATGAGCAAAAAGAGAAAGAGGAAAGTGCTCCCTAAGTGAATTTGTTGTGATCCACAAGTCATGTAATTGACTCTTCTATATACATTATTCCTTTTCATGAGCCAAAGTCGAGGACACCTCTACCCGAGGGATCTATCTTATGTTCTCTCAAATGAGATTACCAAGAAGAGAATGACATGTGGGAGTTAGAAGAGATCAATCAAGAATTCATAGATGTAGAATACGATGAAGGAGTAAATGTGTCGAAATGGCATCCAATTGCCAAAGAACCATAAAGCTATGGAGGCTCATGGAAACCTTGGTGCCCTCCCCCACAATACGGTTATGAGGACCCGTTTGACAAAGTATCACTGCAGCAACTCTTTGAGCTAAAAGCCAATATCAGTGAAGAGTCTGATTAGTTTTCATAGAACGTAATAGGAATTGAGAAACATTTATAGGAAAATGAAGGGGACAATGGAGAGAAAGCTAGTACAGACAATATCTGGACCTTTGGAGAGAAAGGGTGCTCGGTGGTCGAGATTCGGGAAGTGATTGATCGATTTGAGGGGCTATAAGAGCCCGAAGAGCATATATAGCATCTGACAAGGAGCAGGAGACATTTTAAGCTCACACAGCTAGAGAAAGGGGCAACCAAGTAGGGGGATAGAGGAACCAAAGATGCAGACAGATTGGGCAGATCTTTGTGAAGAAGAAGATCTAGGATCTTTCTTCAATGAAGAGATGACCCAGGTGCGTATAGGCAATGATGATGAAGACGAGGACGTGCTGATGATGGAAGTTGACGCGCATGTGGATCACACCTCACTTAACAAGGATGCAACTAAAATGAAAAAGAGTCAGTCTTTTGAGTCTTTTATTATGTATGATGTAACAAGTGAGTTCGAGTTCGAGTCTGTTGAATCTGTCTTTACCGAGTTGGTTAATGCTGAGTTCGTCGGGAATACATCTGTTGGCATTCGAGCCCTTTTTGTTTTGAGTCTCAGAATGTAACCCCTTTTGAAATCAATGAAATGAAATCAGACTTTACTTACTTTGCTGTGTCTCAAATATTTTGTCTTGATTCCGAAGATTTTAATGAATTCGAGGAGGATATTCTCCAAGAATTAAAATTTTTTATTGAAAAGGAAGAAAAAATACAAGCTAAACCTCTAACTAAAGAAACTGTTTAATAAATCTTAATAATAAAAAAGATCTACAAATGGTTTAAGTTGGTTCTACACTATTTTTAGAGGAACGTTAACAACTAATCTTTTTATTAAAAATATTTAAAAATATTTTTGCATGATCCTATGAAGATTTGCCTAGCATAGACCCGGACATTGTACAACATCAAATCCCTTTGTACCTCGATGTCAAACCCATTAAGCAAAAGTTGAGAAGGATTAAGTCAGATTGGGTGCTCAAAATCAAGAAAGAAGTTACCAAACAGATAAACGCTGAATTCTTCATAGTCACAAAGTACCCGAAATGGGTTGCCAATATCATTCCGATACCAAAGAAGGATGGAAGGATTCGGGTATGTGTCGACTTCCGGAATCTCAGTAGGGCTAGTCCGAAGGATGTCTTCCTTCTCCCCCATATAGACGTATTGCTAGATAACACCGCCAAGAATGCGCAATTGTCTTTTATGGACGGATTTTAGGGTATAACCAAATTCTGATGGCTCCAGAAGACCGAGAGAAGACTACCTTCACAACGCCTTGGGGTACCTATTGTTATAGAGTCATGCCGTTCGGACTGAAGAACGTGGGAGCAACCTACTAAAGGGTTCCAACCACGTTGTTACATGACATGATACACAAAGAGGTAGAAGTATATGTGGATGACATGATTGTGAAATCCAAAACCCGAAAAGAACATGACGTCACGCTAAGAAAATTCATCGAGCGGATAAAAAAGTACAAGATACGCTTGAACCCTCAGAAGTGTGCCTTTAGAATTACAGCAAGGAAGATGCTAGGATTTATGATCACACAACAAGGCATAGAGGAAGACCCATCAAAGATCAAGGCCATTCTCGAAATACCTCCCCCGAAGACCGAGAAGGATGTAAGGAGCATCTTGGGAAATGTTCAGTTTATTAGCAGATTCATCGCCAAACTAACCACTACTTGTGAACCGTTGCTCCGACTCTTGAAGAAAGGGACCAAGCTCCAGTGGGACCAGTAGTGTCAGGATGCCTTCAAAGCCATACAGAAGTATCTGCAAAATCCTCCGATTTTATTGCCACCAAAACCTGGCAATCCTCTGATACTACACTTATTAGTGACTGATTCAGCAATGGAATGTATGATTGCACAGGAAGACGTAGTCAAGGTAGAAAGATCTATCTATCACTTGAGTAAGAAGATGATCGAATACGAACGATGGTATACACCTTTGGAAAAAATTTATTGGGCGCTAGTCTGTGTAACACCCCGACCCTTCACATGGCAACGATATTATTCGCTTTGGGTAAAAGTCCTCACGATTTTGTTCTTTCCATGGGGTCACCCACCCTTGCATTGCTCCAGTGTAAGCACGCTTAACTGTGGAGTTCTGCTAGGGTCTCTACCACTTGGGAAAATGCCTCATTGAATGTAAAGGTCCAAGAATTTTCCATTATAGCCCAGGAACTCCCTCTCTATTTTCGATGTGGGAAACCAGGATATCACAATCCACCCCCCATAGGGTTGCACGTCCCCGTGCAGTAGCCTGCCAACTCCAATAGCCTGCCAGTCCTTATCGATCGCCCCACTCAGTAGCCTGCCCATATGTCATGCGAGACGGCATGGGCCCACACTCGGAGATGGGGAGAGTCAGCTCTGATACCATCTGTAACACCTCCACCCTTCACATGGAAATGATATTATCGGCTTTGGAAAAAAGCCCTCATAATTTTGTTCATTCTAGGGGTCATCTATCCTTACATTGCTCCAGCGTAAGCACGCTTAACGGCGAAGTTCTACTAGGGTCTCTACCACCTGGGAAAATGTCTCGTTGAATGTAAGGGTCCAAGGTTTTTCCTTTATAGCCCAAAAACTCTCTCTATTTTTGACGTGAGATACCAGGATATCACAGTCTGAGCATCCAAGAAGTTTTATCATTACATGTTAGCATACCGAGTGGTTATAATATCAAGGATGGACCTCTAACTACCTCTTTGAGAAGCTAGCATTGACAGGAAAATTGGCCCGGTGGTTGCTGATGCTATTCGAGCTTGACTTATAGTATGTCACAAAGAAATTAGTAAAATAGAGAGTCGTTGCAGAATTCTTGGCCAGCCACCTTATTAACGGAGAAGAAGAGCCCGAGTTTGAGTTTGCCGATGAGCAAGTACTAAAGAGCCCAAGTACCGATACGGGATAGGGATACTCCTCATCACCCCCAATGACTCTCATATTTCTTTGACTTTTAAGTTGGGTTTTGAGGTTACTAACAATCAGGCCGAGTACGAAGCATGCTTAGCCGGGTTAGAAGCTACCTTAGAATTAGGGGTAAGAAAGTTGAAAGTCATAGGAGACTCAGCTTTGGTCGTATCCCAGGCAAAGGGAGAGTGGAAGGTTAAAGAAGAAAAACTGGTTCAGTATCACAGAAAACTTGAGACAATAATTCCCTGCTTTGAAAGCGTGGTGTTTACTCATGTTCTGAGATTATAGAACAAGTTCACCAACACCTTGGCCACTCTAGCATCAATGATAGACATACCATTCAGGATAAGGATGTGGCCTTTGAGAATTCAACAAAAGGATGCACCTGCGATCAATGATATCACTATTATCCAAGAAGCTAATGAAGGGCTACTATGGTATCACCACATTTAGAATTTCATCGAGAAGGGAGAATATCTGAACCGAGCAAGTAGAAAGGATCAGAGAGCTATCTGGAGACTCGCTGCACAGTTCGTGATTTGTGGGAGAAAACTATATAAAAGAGAATACCTGAGAATCAGTAAGTTTTGTGTCGACACGGAAGAGGGACACGAGGTGATGAGAGAAATTCATTGAGGAGTTTGCGGATCTCACATGAGTGGGATGATGTTGGCTAAAAAGATCCTGAGCCAATGATATTTCTAGATGACTATGGAAATGGACTGCCACTAGTTCGTTTAGAGGTGCCAAAATACAAGATCTACGCAAACCTCATGCACGTACTGCCATCTCAGCTTTATAACATAACCTCGCCTTGGCCATTCTCTATGTGGAGAATCGACGTACTAGGAAAAGTTACACCCAAGGCATCGAATGCGCACGAGTTCATTCTCGTGGCAATTGATTATTTCACGAAGTGGGTCGAAGCTGCTTTTTACTCAGTTTTGGAAGAGTATCGAATCACCAGTTATAAGTTTTCACTGTATAGACTGCAAACCAATGGAGCTGTGGAAGCTGAAAATAAGAATGTGAAAAATATCTTACAGAAAATGATAGAGGGAAGCAAGGATTGGCCAAAAAAGTTGCCATTTGCGCTTTGGGGATACCAGATATTGATTAGAACTTCTATTGGAGCAACGCCCTATTCTTTGGTCTACGGAATGGAAGTAGTTCCGCCCATAGAATTGGAAATCATGTCTTTAAGAATAATAGCTGAAATCGAAATCCCCGAGTCAGAATGGTAGAGGGACATGTTAGAAGAGTTGCTCCTGTTTGACGAAAGGAGGCTTGGAGCCCTGTTCCATGTTCAAGGATACTAGAGAAGGATAGTTCGAGCATTTAATAAGAAGGTTAAATCTCAGAAATTGAAGGAAGGTAATTTAGTCCTCAAAGTGATCAGAGCTCTAATCTTTGATCCAAGGGGTAAGTTCAAGCTTAATTAGGTCAGGCCCTATCTTATCAAGACCTTGATGTTAGGAGGCGCCGCCATCCTTATGGATTTGGACGAAAATATTTTCTCTACACCCATCAATTCAAACTTGCTTAAAAGGTTCAAACCCTAAGGAAAAATCTGCAAAAAGGAGAGTATCAATACTCGAGTGTAACCCGAGCCTTGAACTACATTATGGCCTGATTCCCTTCTTCGGGATACGCAGGCAGCTTCTGGCAGAAGTTTGGCCCAAACAGTTGTTTAGAGTTCCCCCTTTGTAATTATGTTTCAAGTGGTCAATCAATGCAAAAGCTTGTTTTGAGTTTTTCTAATAAGATGATTACGTTGTAAGAACGAAAATCTAAAAAGTCACCATATACCAAAAGTAGATAAAACTTTCATTAATGAGTTTTGCCAACACAGTTTTCAAAAGTAAGAGAGGCTTGCAAGTCTTCATCTTAAGAAAGTAAAAAGGGGAAACAAACAAAATATTAAGGTATAGCAGAGAAAAATCAAGTCCTCTTTCTTTTTGCACCCCCTTCCTGTCCTACCCTACGCTCTATTTTCGCTTGCAGCAAAGTCTTGTAATTCGCAAATAACCCGCATTCAACATTCCCGCTAACCGGTACCCTCAGTCTAGAAGACCAAACTCGTTGGTACTAACCCAAGAAAGGCGTCTAGTGAGGAGAACTATATAGATGTCTCATAGCAGTCTTTGGACTAATCTAAGTATGCCCAAACTGAAGAAGAATGAGATAAGGATGATAGAAGGTGGCCAGCTTCAAGCCGACCAACAGGACCCTCGAATTACCCACAATCATATTAGTCATGGAAGATATCTTCAATCAGGGGCATAGCCAGGTGATGTCCTCCCTGGTCAGAGAACTCAGGTAGTCCCGCCAAGTATTCTTGGTGGAGCACAGCTAATAAACCTGATGATGAATGAAGGATTTCACGCTGTAACTATCAGACACGAGCTTCTCCAACAGATTCACCTTCTTCATCAGCCAGACCTGAGAGAATATTGTAGACACCCCAATTTGACCCCGCCCAATCTTAGGCGAATTCGATGATGAAAACAGATGAATTTGTGCCTCCGTACGATCCTCGGGAAGTGATCCAAACTCGGTATTTGAACCCAGAACCTTCAAGCCAATGAAATTTTGACGAACCGTTGAAACTTGCTGCCCAAGTAAGGCAACCGCCAACTCTCTTCATGGCGCCCGCCGTAGAACTTTGTAGAAACCCTAGCCAAAAGTGGCGACCGCCACCTTCCATCATGGAGACCGCCAACTCCCTTTGTGGCGACTGCCATAGAACTTTATGGAAACTTCCAAAAATCTGGCGACCGTCAACTTGCATAGTGGCGATCGCCAACTCCGAATGGCCTAACGTGTCCCAAAACGTGGCAACACCTCATTGGTTGAAGAATTCTATAAATACCGTACCCCAGCGTACGTTTTCAGTACGAATTTTGAGGAAGAGAGACTCTGCCGATACAACGAGCGATCCCGAGCCCCGATTCCGAAGTCGTGCCGAAATATCGAGTTTCGAACCTCCAATACCTACATTGAAGCCTACATTGCTTGGATCACCACTCGAGGATTGGCACGCCAAAGCACATTCCGCAACTTGAGGATTCTTCGGCAATCTAGGTACCCCGTTCAGATCCCCAATTTTTCTATACTCCACTTTCTCTCTTTGGAGTGATCGAGTTAAAATTCAATTTCAAATCACATATTTCTTTTTAATACTTTCTTGCTTTACTTATCAATTTCTTTATTTATGTTCTAGTATTTTATTTAATTTAACTCACTTATTTATTTATTTGCTTATTTGAATTAAAACCTAATCAAATCATTAAATAGTGACAATATTCCTAACAATTACAACTTGTTAATGTTGCTAATTGTGATAATTAAGGCACTTATATAAAAATAATTGTAATTATCAATATTACACTCATTTAATTCTAATATTTTATTTTTTTTTATTTTTTTTTATTTTTTTTTCTTTGATCTAAATTCGATATTCTAATATTTTATTTTCTTTTAGTTAGCTTAACTTTACTTTACTAGTACTCTAATTCATTATTTTTATTGCCTTTTTAGCTTAATTTTAATTTACTTTTTAAGTATTTATTTTTCGTTGTAATGTAGCTTTTATTTTTTTGCTTTTAGCTAAACATAATTTCTTTAATATATATTTTTTTCTTAGTGCCAATATTTTATATTCTTTTTATTTTAATGTTTAGTTTCTAGCTTTTGTTTTCTTTTCTTCTTCTTCCATATTAGTATAATTTTCTTTTCTAGTCTTTTATTTTTCTTTTTAGCTTTAAATTTCTTTATAGCATTTTATTTCTTCTTGTAATATCAATTTTATGTTTCACTTAATACTAATATTTTTTTTCTTTTATTATTAGTTTAATGTTCTTTTGTTAGCACTAATCTAAATTTTTTTTAATAGTTTTATAATTTTCTTTAATAGTTAAAACTCCATTATTCATATTACTTGTTTTCTTCTCCTTTTATTTTCTTTTATTCTCTTTTAAAATATAAAATGTGAATAATTAGATTTTCTTGTTAACATTAAAAAAAAACCTTCCTTTATTAAGCTTAATTTTTCTTGTATTAACTTTTTTACATTTTCATTAAAACCTAAAAATTATAAAAAGATTCCCCAAAACCATCTTTTATCTTTAATGTGTAATTTTTTTTTTTGATTTCTTTTTCCATTCTTTTGTATTTCTAAAAAAATGCATAAAATGAAAATGAGTAGGGTTTTCTTGTATTAGTTTAAATAAGTATTTTCTAACATTTTTTTTTGGGTTTAATTACTCTCTTGTAAACTTTTTGTTTTTTTTTATTTCCTTTCTTCTTTAAATCAAAATTTTAAATATTTGCTTGTTAATATAAAATGTTTGTTATTAGATTTTATTATTTTGTTTAGTTTTTAACATATGACTTTTTACATAACTTATCACAACATTTAGGTAATGATACGTATATTGTACATATTGTGTAATTTATTTTTGTGCAGTTCATGTTTAGATAATTTTGACAACTTTAGCATATTTTATCTAATCAAAGCATGTTAGTATTAGGTTGTTTGAACAATATTGCATGAGAATGTGTTTCATGTCTCCTTAGATAGAAATTGCATGCCATAGGATTTAAGATTTTTCTTTTGACACTTATTTATTTTGGAGTGTTATGTACATATTTTATGTATTTTTTATAATTAATTTTAGATGTTCTCTCTTTGCCTCCATTTTCTTTATTTACAGGCATTTGAGAAATTCTATTAAAGAACAAATGATGATTAGTAGAGGCCAACCTTACGGTTGGGCGAACGGGGTGCCTAACACCTTTTTCGATTCGTACATTTGCCCCCGAACCCTCTTTTATCCGGTAAACGTTTTCAAAGATCAGTAGCCAATTTTATTTTTCTTAGTTTTTTTCAAAAACTAAGTGGCGGCACTATTTTCAACAAAATAAATTTTTAAAATTTAGTTTTCAAGGTATTTAAAATATTTTTCAAAACATCTTTGAACTCTCATATTTTTTATTCCTAAATCCCAACGCCACAAATATAGAAAAAGAAGAGTTGAGTAGAAAATTTTGAGAGAATAAAGAAAAATGAGAGCTAAACAAAACAAAATAGAGAGAAAACACAGAAAAAGGAGAGCCGAGTGAAAAAACTAGAGAGAAATATAAAAAGAAGGAGAGTTGAGAGACTACCTGCAGCAGGAGAGCACTACCAGCAAAATAAGGGGCACCCCTAGTGTGGACTGCATCAAGCCCAAGCAGTGTCTCAACAAGAACTAACGGGACGGGGTCTCGGCTCTCGTTAATCTGATAAGTCATATCCATCAAGGAAGAGCTAGCCCGCTTGTCTGAGGGTTCCAAGAGGAAGCGAGCCAGAAGACAAATGCACAGAGCATGCCGGCGCTGAAGCTGAGAAAAGAAGTCTCCAAGGGACCCCTGAGGCCCGAAGCGGTCCACGATCCGAGCCACATTGAGAAATCCATCGTGAGTAATAATAGAAGCCTCACGAATAGAGTAACCACAGAGCTGCCACAACCTGTCCTTGGGACTCGAGAAAGGCGTGGGAACTATGACCTCTTCTCGACCCGAGATCTCCAGAATGGCTGAAAAGTCCTCCACAGTTAAACATAACTCCTCAGTACCGAAACAAAATACATGAACCTCGGGATCCCATAGCTGGGCTGCTCCTCTCAGAAGATGCCAATCATCCATCAGGGATCGCAGAGAGAACAACGCATTTAGAACAAAGTTGAGGAAGTTCTTACGCTCAACTGGGGAGAAGTTGCTCATCCAAGCCAACAGAGAGTTGTTGTAAGAGTGGGCCATGAAGGATACAAGAAGAATACAAGATATCCAGAATAGTGGGGTCTGAAATAATTGCCCCATTTTATAGATCCAGAAATAGAGGGAACCCATAGAATCTGCTCCAAGTTTTGCGCCAAAACCCTTTATTGCGATCGCCCCTTTTTTCCTATGGCTATCAACTTGTAACCCAATGGCCGTTAACATTCCCTCCCAAACCTTACGGCCATGATATCCTAAGTCCAGGCCATAAAATTTTCTCCACAAAATTTTGGGCCGCCATATCCAAACCAAACAGCTGCAAGATTATTTCTCATGGCCGCAATCTTTTTATGTAAAAATTTTAGCAGCCTGTTCCTATTTTGTCATTGTGCCCCAAACTGTAGTTATGAGCCTGTTAGTAACTCGCAAAAAGAAAAGTAGTTCATATGGCAAGATTACAACGCATGAATCACATCATCATGCAAAATAAGATTCTAAGTGTTCAAAAATGATTTTCATATAATAATAAAGTATCCATGATAATCAAAAAGTGTAAACCACAAGGCACAAAAGCCCAACCCATCAAAGCAAAGTAATGTGCGTATATGTATGACGTGGCATGTAGGCCGAAGGGAGAATCAAAGGCATGCAGGCCCCATCAGTGTATCTGTGCAGTATGTCAAAGAGTAGTATGTCTGTATGTCTCAGTGTGTGTCAAAGCAATGTAACAATGGGATAGCAAGTATCAAAATTAGTGTATCTATGGGTAAGCCGGAGCAGTGTATCTATGATGTGATGAGGTGGGGTAATTGAATGTATCAAGAGAGCACGCGGGCCTAAATAAAATCGGGCACGCTGGACAGTGGTGGGATCATTACTCTCGCTAAGTCCTCTTCCTTCGGATCACGTAGCCTCCATAGGACAACTCTCTGAATGACGACCCGGTCCCCTCCGCCTCTTCCTCTGAGTTATCAATCGTTTGGGTAACGTTGGGGGTTCGAGCTCTAGATGAAGAAGCAGAAGCCTGCGCAGAAGGTGCCACTGGGGCAGTAGGTGCCGTGCAACCGCCGCGAGTCCTCGGTTCTCTGCCACGCCCATGCTAAAAGAAGGAAAAGGACCACATCATCTAAGGCAGATAAGTATTAGCAAAAAGGCAAAAGTACAAGAATATAAATGAGAGATAAAAAGGAATGAGTACCGTAATAGGGCCACCCCGATGAGCAGGATGCTTCATGCCCTCGGCTCAGAAGGTAGCATCCCAACGACGAACCAATACCCTCAACCCGAAAATTAGGCGAAGACACTGGTCGCACCACTCTCGGGGCATCTGTCAAGAGAAGAACCATATCAGTACAGTCAGATATTAGAATCAGTCAGATATCAGAATCAGTACATGCATGAAAGTCAATATAATCAGATGTCAAAATCAGTCAAGAGAATCATTGTAATTAGGCATAAGAGGCAGTATGAAGTGCATAAGGAAGGATGTCATACGTGTTCAGCACCAAGGGAAGGAGAATCTCTTGGGCCGCTCGCTTAGACATCCAGATCTAGTTAAGGTTCCTGTCTACAAACGTGTGCACTGTTCATGGAAGCTTGGGGTGAACAGGGCATAGGACAGCGGGAGAAGGACTCCGCACGACTGCATGGGCACCCATGGCAGGCATAAGCCTCTTTCGGGCAAAGACCGTGTAGTCACTATCCTCGCCCTCGATCAGCGTGGTAGCATCAAGGCCCACTATGGCTCGGATAATTTTGATCGCACGGAGGGTGTCGGTCTGTTGCATCCCCACCGGAGGCATCCTCGAGATACGAAAATGGTTATACCCCAAGGACTGCTAAACAACGCATTTTCCAAGGTACCACTCTCTATAGAATAGCCCCTCAAGCAAGACATGGGTCCGAGTAACCTCGCGACTTTCCATCAAGTCGGCGCCAGCTCGATCCTCCATGCCAATCCATATGTCCCAACGGACCTGATAATCAAAATAATCATGTCAATAAGCAGTTTATGAACAAGGAATGAAAAACAACTCAACAAGAGCAGTAAGTGACTTACCCGGTCGAGGGAGAGGTTGCCCAGGAAAAGGCAATCGTCGTCTAAATCTTTCTCACCAGGATTTGTACCCCAATGGCGTCTGGCCCATCGAAGTGCCCGAGGAATCACGTGGGGGTCAACACAGGAATTCACTGGCTCGTGCATACCCTAAAACTCATAGGCCTGGAGCTGTAAAAAATTGAGAGAAGCATCAGTTCAGTTGGAACATATATGCATATATGAAAATTGAAAAGGAAAACACAGAAAGCAGAAAAAGAAGGCATACCTCCTAGATACGCCAGTACCCACCAACACTTAGATCGGAGGTCTTGGTGGTCGCGCTCATGTATCTGTACAAGGTGACTAATACGGCTCCTTCCCAATCATAAGAGCAAATCTGGTCCACCATTACCATGATAGCGAGATAGTGGAGGTGAACCTTGTTCTCTAAGTTCGGGAATAAGGCTATCCCAAAAATATAGAGAAGGAATGCATGTGCCACCCACTAGAAGTGGTGGACCTCGGGGCAGACGAATTGATGGAAGGTCTTCTTTAGCCACATGTATCGTATGCTCTCCTTGTCAATGGAAGGGGGCACGTGATAAAGAAGGTGCATAAGAGCCTTGGGGTTCCGACAGATGTCAGGATCAAACAGGATCGAGTCACCACTCACCTAAATCCCAGTAATAAGAGAGAAATCAAGTGGGGTAAGAGTCACCTCCGAGGTGGGTAGATGGAAGGTGTTGGTGGTGTCTCGCCATCTCTTAGTCAAGGCAGTGAGGTTGACCCAGTCGTTACTGGTCCTCTTTAGCGTGGTGATAAAATCGTCGAAGACTGCCCGATCGATGATCTCTCTACTGCAGGGAGGGAGAACCATGTACCACTCCAAAACATCTGAGGATCTGTCAAAACACCGAATACGAAGTCGCCCCTAAAACAAAACAAAACAAACAAATCAGTGAACAAAAAAAAAGACAACAGGAGCAATAATGGAATCAACAAAATAATGAAAACGAAACAAACAGAAACAATAGTAGAATCAAAATCAAAGTGCGTGGCAAGATAGCCAAAACAAACTGACAATGATCTGAGTCTCAAAACCAACCTACACAACTCGGGCTTTGCTCTATTTTTAAATTTTCGTTCTCAAAATAGAAAAAGTGGAAAGTTATCAACATCTAACTAAATCCAAAGTTCGATTTTCATTCTCAAAGAACGGGACTTAGAATAAAAATTTTAGCGGCAAAATCTCACTCCCTTTTAGCCCGAAATCTTGCCCCAGTTTTCAAACCAATAATGACTCCATCCGATCAAAACTAATTCGCTAAGTGTGGCGCCGGGATTTAAGATTTTGGTTCAAACGTAAAAAAATTCAAGAAATATTTAAAACATACTTTAACACCTTGAAAACTAAATTTTAAAAATCATTTTTGAAAAAAAAATAGAGTCACCACTTGATTTTTGAGAAAAACCCAGAAAAACAAAATGAATAATTGATCTTTAAAATCGTAACTAGAGAAAATAAGGGCCTGGGGGCTTACGTACGAACTGGGAAAGGTGTTAGGTACCCCATTCGTCCAACCGTGAGGTTGGCCTCTTCTAATCATCATTAGTTCTTAATTAGATTTTTTAAGTGCATGCAAATATAGAAAATAGAAGCGAAGAGAAAATATCCAAAATCAAATAAGAAAAATACATAACATATGTATATGGAACACCAAATAAAACAAGTAGTAAAAGAAAATCTTAAGTCATATGACATACAATTTTTAACTAAAAAATACATGGAGCAAACCGTATACAAAATCACAAAATAACCTAAGCTAGCATAAACATGACATGGTAGCAAATCAAAAGAAATGTAATTCCAAAATTTCATAGATTCTAATCAACATTGCATACAATATTGTCAAACTTCCTAAATTATCATAATCATGATTTCAAGCAAAGTAAATAAAAGCATGCTCCAAAATTATCACACCAAAAATACATTTCGTCAAATAACCTAAAAATTACACTAATATGATTTTAAACAAAGTAAACAGAAACATGCTCCAAGATCCTTAAACTCTAACTAAATGTGAATTTCATGCTAATCATCAATATAGTAAGCAATAAAAGATGGTGCTAACAAGAAATTAAACTATGAAAGATTTACTATAAATTTTATTAAAATATAACAAAATATAAAAGAAAAAGAATGAAATTAAATCTATGAAAGTAACAATTACTACATAATGATGTCTTAGTTGTTATTTAATTTGAAAATATTAAAATACGGATGAAATATTAATGATTAGGACCGTATGAATGTTAGTGCACCAAATGTAACAATTACGATATCATAAATCGCAATTGCAAAGTATATTGGCACTATTTTAATAAATAGTGAACTTAATAATATACTAAGTGCAAATATACAATATGGACAAAGTGAAATTAATATTACTTGGATGGTAACAAATATCAATCAAATTAAACTAATCATGCTTATCATGGGTAGTCACATACTTATAATTCAACAAACTAAATGGAATAGCTATATCACTATACAAGCATCATAAAGAATTGAAGTTAACTTGACCACTCAAAAAGAGAAGAAATGGAGGAAGAAAAGTTGGGGATCTAGACAAAATACCTGAATCACTACCATTCGGGTATCCTCAAGTCGAGGGATGGTGATTAACAGTCCAATCTTCGGAGAATGTCCCAATTCCAGTCAATGAATCAAGAATTCGGCATAATATTGGGATTGGTGGTCATCCTCTCAGTACTTTGGCCGGGTATCGGTTCTCAAAATCTACCGCCTTCCAACCTGTTAGAACTCCGAGATCAGAATTTTCCTTCTAAAATCGTATCAGAGGTACGGTATCTATAGAGTTCATCAACCAATGAGTTGTTAGTACGTTTTGGGACACGTTAAGATTTTTGGAATTAGCGGTCGCCAGGATCGGAGTTGGCAGTCGCCACACCAAAACAATTTTTCAAGGGTTTCTTATGGCGGTTGCTACAACTGAGTTGGTGACCCCAAGGTTCAAAGATGGCGGTCGCTACCTTTACTAGGGTTTCCAAGAGGTTCATATGGTGGTTGCCATAATGAAGTTGGCGACCCCAAGGTTCAAAGATGGCTGCTCAACGGTTGAAGTTAACGATTTAAGGTTTTGAGGGATTTAATCATTTGGCTTGGATATTAAGCTTGGTTCAATTTTTGAGGATTGTTCTAACGCACCATTCAACTTCATTTCATCATCGAATACACTCGGACCAACATAAGATTAGGCGGGGTCAAATTAAGGTGTCTATAGTTACCCCTCTTTGACATAACTTGGGCAGCAACACGTGATGCAAATTATGTCAAAGATGCAAAGACAACATCTATTTGATCGAGCCGTTAATCTTAGGCCACAAACACACAAGCATGCATATGATGTTAGTCGTACTTGAATTTTTATCGAGTTACCTACGTACCCCTTTGCTAGGGATCAAACCAGAACGTAGTTCCTGGGGCAAACACACAAATGTCAGATGCAAAACATGATGCAGATATTAGCATGAAGAAAACACTGGTATGATCAAACAATACCCTAAAGATCTAGTCAAAATCTAAAGGGGCACAATCAACGAAACAAGTCAAAGATTGAGTTGTCAAGACCCTAAAAATTATCTTAACCGGAAAAACAACAACGAATTAACTAGGTTGAGATAAGACCCAAAAACTTGGAACGATAACGAGATGAGGATAATTAAAAGTCGAGTCAAGACTTATAATTATTCTCAACGGAGAGCAAACCACAAATCAATAGGTCAAGTCAAGACCTAGAAATTCGAGACGAGCATGGAACAAAATAATTAAAAGTCGAGTCTAGACTTTAAACTATTTTTATCGGAGAAAACACCGCAAATTAATAGGTCAAGTTAAGACCTAAAAATTCGAGACGAGCACGGGAGAAAAAAAATTAAAAGTCGAGTCAAGACTTAAAATTATTTTTATCGGAGAAAACACTGTGAATTAATAGGTCGAGTCAAGACTTAAAAATTCGGGATGAGCACGGGACAAAAATAATTAAAAGTCGAATCAAGACTTAAAACTATTTTTATCGGAGAAAATATCGCGAATTAATATGTCGAGTCAAGACCTAAAAACTCGGGACGAGCACAGGATAAAAATAATTAAAAGTTGAGTCAAGATTTAAAATTATTTTTATCGGAGAAAACACCGCATAAAATAAAATAAAAATAATTAAAAATCGAGACAAGGTTTAAAATTATTTTTATCCGACAAAACAACACATAAAAACAAATAAAAATAATTAAAAATCGAGTCAAGATTTAAAATTATTTTTAAAAACACATGCGAAACATCCAAACAAGCTCCAAACAATATTAAAACCCCCAACGTGCCATCATTGCTCTCAAAACACATGCCCACCAACTTTAGAGTTGGTGATCGTCGGGTCTAAACACCAAGATCACGATGTGACCAATGAGCAGGTGGCAGTCGCCAGTATGATTTCAAAATGAGATGGCGGTCGCCACATAACGTTTCACAAACCTGGCGGTCGCGCACTTTGTATGTGGCGACCGCAACAATTGAGAGCTATTAAGCCCCCAAGACGCGCGGGCCAGACTCACTCATACTCCTCTGCTTCTCTCTCTAGCTTCCTTGCTCTCTCAGACTCCCTCTCGATTTTTGACTTTTCCCTTTTGCTTTTTGGCTATTTCTTTCACATGGTAGGCCATGGTCCTGGTGATGACCTTTTTGGGGCACGATGTGGTTCTTTCGCTAGTGAGATTACTTCCATGGACGCCCTTGGGAGCACAGGTCCCAGTGTTCCTGCTAGCGGGGTCACAACCACTCAGCCGTCCACTGTATTAGGGGTGATGGATGCCCTAGCTCTCGAGCCAGAGCAAGCTCTTTGTTGGGTTGCTGAGGACGAGGCACAAGCAGTTGCCGAGGCATAGGCAGCAGTAGAGCAGGCAGCTGCAAAGCAGTCGACTGTAGATGAGGCTGAGGTTGCGGATTTCTTGGATCCACACACTAGCAAGGGTATTCCTACACCCTTTAACCCACTCACTTATGCCCTTACACCCCATTGTCTGGGTTCGAGCGGGATGAGGCGTTACGAGCCTCCTGTCACTGCCGTTGCTGACGATGTTATTCTTTGAGAGCTTGAGTAGCATCTCTTATTCCAGCGTCCTATGGTAGGTTCCCTTGTCTCTTCCTTCAGTATCAAAGCATGCTTTACCTTGATTGTTTCGAACATAGATGCATGCTTAAGATCCTTTGTTACTTTGCGATATATTTGATTTGAAAATTGCCTCAAATGAACATGTGATATTGAGATCTGTTAACCAACTAGATATTAAAGCATGTTACCATATGAAATAATATTAAAAGGACAAACTTGGGCAACAGACTGAAAACTAAATAGGTACCTATGCAACTTGGAGATTTTGGACAAAATGTAGGTATATTAAGATTATGATTTTGATGCAAACATGAGGGTGATTTTTTTTTGGAAAATCACAAAATTTAAGGGGTAGTTTTTTATTTTTATTTTTTAGAAAATCACAAAATCTAAGGGGATGATTTTTCATTTTTTAAAAATCTAATGGGGTGGTTTTTAATTTTTATTTTTTCAAAAATTACAAAATCTAAAGGGATGGTTTTTCATTTTTATTTTTTTAGAAAATCACAAAATCCATGGGGGTGATTTTTTATTTTTTTTAGAAAATCACAAAATCTAAGGGGGTGATTTTTCTTTTTTATTTTTTCGAAAATCACAAAATCTAAGGGGATGGTTTTTTATTTTTATTTTTTTTAGAAAATCACAAAATCTAAGGGGGTTTAGAATAAATATTTGCCTGGCGCACTAGGGTTAAGGGCGCCTAGTCTTCTAGGGTTTAAAAGAACTTAAAGGTCTTCATACACACACAAACCTAGGGTTCGAAAAATTTGTTTAGCTCACCAGGGCTTAGGGTGGCTAGTCTTCTAGGGTTGAAAATCGAAGGGTCGTCACACATACACGAACCTAGGGTTTGAAAGATTTTCTTGGTTCACCAGGGCTTACGATGCCTAGTTTTTTAGGACTTAAAAGAATCGAAGAGTCCTCATACATAGACGAATCTAAGATTGAAAGATTTGTCTGGCTTACTAGGGCTTATGATGCCTAGTTTTCTGGGCTTGAAAGAATCGAATGGTCGTCACACACGCACACGAACCTAAGGTTTAAAAGATTTGCCTAGCTCACCAGGCTTAAGGTGCCTAATTTTATAGGGCATGAAAGAATTGAAGGGTCGTCACACACACACGAACCTAGGATTGAAAGACTTGCCTAGCTCACATAGGCTTAGGGTGTCTAGTCTTCTGGGGCTTAAAAGAACTGAAAGATTATCACTCACAGAGGAACCTATGGTTGAAAGATTTTCCTAGCTCACCAGGGCTTAGGGTGCCGAGTCTTCTAAGTCTTAAAGCAACTAAAGGATCGTCACACACACACACGAACCTAGGGTTGAATGATTTGCTTGGCTCACCATGGCTTAGGGTGCCTATTCTTCTAGGGCTTGAAAGAATCGAAGGATCATTAAACATGCACGAACCTAGGGTTGAAAGATTTATCCGAGGGTTTAGGGTGCTTAGTCTTCTAGGGCTTGAAAGAACCGAAGGACCATCATATACACACGAACCTAGGGTTAAAAGATTTATTTGGCTCACCAGGGCTTAGGGTGCCTAGTTTTCTAGGGCTGGAAAGAACTGAAAGATCGTTAGACACACACAAATCTAGGGTTAAAAGATTTTCCTAGCTCATTGAGGTTTAGGGTGCCTAGTCTTATAGGGCTTAAAAGAACCAAACGGTCATCACACACATACGAACCAAGGGTTGAAAGATTTGCTTGGCTCACCAGGGCGTAGAGTGCCTAGTCTTTTAAGGCTTGAAAGAACCGAAGGATCGTCACGCACACACGAACCTAGGGTTAAAAGATTTTCCTGGCTCACTAGGGCGTTGGGTGCCCAGTCTTCTAGGGTTTAAAAGAACCGAAGGTTCTTACATATAAATGAACCTAGGGTTGAAAGATTTTCCTGGCCCACCAGGGCTTAGGGCGCCTAGTCTTCTAGGGCTTGAAAGAACCGAAGGGTCGTCATACATACACGAACCTAGGGTTGAAAGTTTTTCCTGGCTCACCCAGGCTTAGGGTGCCTAGTCTTCTGGGGCTTGAAAAGACCAAAAGATCGTCACACACACATGAACCTAGGGGTTGAAAGATTTACGTGGCTCACATTGGCTTAAGGTGCCTAGTCTTTTAGGGCTTGAAAGAACCAAAGGATCATTACACACACATGAGCCTAGGGTTGAAAGATTTTCCTGGCTCACCAAGGCTTAGGGTGCCTAGTCTTCTTTGGCTTGAAAGGACCAAAAGTCGTCACACACACACGAACCTTGGGTTTTCTTATTGCTTTCCATTTCCTTTCATAGTTTTTTCATTCCACATGATTTGATTGCTTCTTATTATATCTTTTGATTATCTTCGTCTTTTCAGGTTGGTCAGTATATTTGAGGATTTGGAGTTGCTGCTTTTGGTGACGTGTTAGAGTGGTACATTGCCCTTCCTGCTCCTAGCTGAGTCTTTATAGACGCCTCTGGCTTTGCTCGGTTCATACATTTGCTGAGTAGAACTAGCAATGACCGGGTCTGGTTGACTACTTTGGCGAAGAGGTGGTGGGATATCACCAACACTTTCCATTTCACCACATTCAAGGCCACGTTGACACTGCTCCACTTCGCCATGCTGACTGACATCCGAGTTGGAGGCGCCCCTATCCCATTTGACCTAGACATCACCCACACTGTCGATGCTCTAACATATCTTCTAGGCACGGTACCGGTCTAGATGGATAGAGACCGAGTCAGGTACACATGGTTTCATGATCATTTTCGTCATTTTTAATGTACCAAGCCCAGTCATTATGAATGGGTTGCCCGCGCTTTCTTGCTGTACATGTTCGATACCTCTTTATTCTCGAATAAGGAGAATACCGTACATCTTCATTATACCAACTCACTTTTCTGTCTTGACCGGGTGTCCACATACGACTGGGGAGGAGCTGCACTCTTGACACTGTATGGTTTGATGCGTGTCTTGATTCGATTCCCCCAGGAGCTTAGGCACATTCTCTTTGCAGCTATGGACTTATGAGTTCCTTAGGCTACATGTCCCGGTGAACTCTTCTGCTAATCGTCGGATTATTCCCTGTGCTGCTCAGTGGGCTCACGGTTTGAAAGGGGGAAGAGTGAAGGAAGGGCTTGGAGAGATTCTGGGCATCGTTGAGCTGACTAACTCCCTACCAAGTACCACTTCTTGCTCTATTCTCAACTTACTGCTTTATCTATTCATTGATCACTGCTTACTATACTATATACTATTCACTATTCATTAAACACTATTCTTTGATCACTGTACTGTTCAATGTTTACTGATTACTGTATTGGTTATTGAAATTTTATAGGTTCATTAGGATGTCTGGTGGGGGAAGGAAAGTAGAGTTGGCAAGGATTTGATACGCAATCGCGATGCCTCTTTAACGCGGATCCTGTTAGAGGGACCTTTCTATTGAGAGTACTACTTGGTAGAAAGGGTGGTCCGCCAGTCACTAGGTTTTGATCACTTCAGGATTTTGACTGCTCCTTCAACTAGTGTGCGCCGGATAGACCATCTGAGCCAAGTTGACATATTACTTGAGATGATAGGGACCCACGCTACAGAGCTGCTGAGACCCGAGAGAGATTATATAGGATGAGACCAGGCACATCTGTTAGGGCCACTGGATCTTGGGTCGGTCCCACTTGCTGACCGGAGGATGAGCGCCGTGGGATGTTCCTGATGCTGGTGCTGAGGCAGAGGCTACTGTTGGTAGAGTTGCTGGAGTTGCTAATGCTAGAGTTGCTGGAGTTGCTGCTACTACTAGAGTTGCTGCTCCTATTGGGAGAGCTGCTGGAGCTAGAGCGGTTGAGGTACCCTGGACTATTTTAGTTCTAATGATCGGGTATTCCTTCGATATCCCCATCCCTGTTCCTCTCACCCTGGAGTACAGACCGGTTCTTGACCAGGTTTAATTTTTGTTTTCCCACCTTTTCTCTTTGACCTTTTTTATGGTTAGACTGCTTAACTCTTATTTCCTCTTGGCATGTGGATTAGGCTTAGCTAGACCGTCTTATGCCTGTGGTGTAGCAGGCAGACACTGATTCATCAGTAGGATTCGGCCCTCCGGGCAGCTGGGGTTGTCTTCACTTTTAAACCAGTTGAGATAGTGAGTATTTCACTGTTTCTCTTTTACTGCATTCCCTTCTTTGTGTTACCTTTTATTCCTTTATTCTTCCACATTTATGAGCTCCAGCTTAGAATGTTGTCGATCCTTGGGTTCAAGGTGAGTCACAGGTTCCACCTCTTGCCCCAGTTCGAGGTCGTGGGTCTCATATTGCTTTTTCTAGAGCTCGTTCCAAAGGGTCTATTTCTTTCGCCAGGAACTATTCTTGCATCGTATCTTCTTCTTTAGATAACGGTGATGACAACAATGACTTAGAGGAGCTGTTCAAGGATGTCAGTTCAGACGATGTTCAGCCTTCTTCTCGCTGGGTCCGCCAAAGATACTGAGAGAGAGAGAGAGGTTCCCCCCTTTTATAAATTATGATACACTCTTGATATAGTCGGTTTTATGGGCCTGCGTGCCTCAGATTATTTGTTGATGGGCCTAGGTGCCCCTACTTCATACCTCTGATACATTTGATATACTTGGGCCTTCATGCCTTTTACTTCTCTGCGTATACAACTGTTTGCATGTTTCTCTGTACTTTGCATAATACAAATCTTGAATACAGTTTGTTTGATACATAGCCATCATGGATATTTGTCATGAAAAAGGTCACAGAATACAAAAACTGCGAAAAGGGGGAAAAAAATAAGTGTCCGCCACCTTTGAATGTGGCGGTCGCCAGGTTCGCAGATGGTAGTTGCCACAAAGTACGAGAGACAAATGGCGGCCGCTAGTTTGAAAGTTAGCGGCCTTGTACTGTGTACCTTTCAACATGGTGGTCCCATACTCTGAGGTAGCGATCGCAACATTCATTGTACTTTTCCTAACTTTTTGATGTCCATCCTTCTTATGCCTTATAAATATGGCCACAGGGTCCCCATTTTCTGTCACTTTCATCACGACGGCTTACTTTCATGGCCCACTTTCTGCATGGATCGAGGAGTTTTCACATATTGAACGTCTGAACTTTACATCATTTGATATTAACTCCTTGTTCTCCCTGATGATTGTCAAGATAAACAAACCACTACTACGAGATACTACACAACTGTGGGACCCACAATCTCATATCTTCCGCTTTGGCCTTGAGGAACTATACCCCACTGTAGAGGAGTTTGCCACCATTCTGGATCTAACCCCGAGGAAATCTCTAGTTGTGCCAACTTTCTTTCTCTCTAATCGGCAACAAATAATACAACTATGTGGCTTATCAAAGATGGAGGCTTCCCTCTTAACATCTGATGACTGTCTCGATATTCCATAAATCATAGACAGATTTCGTCCCACTGGAAACCTTAATGATCTTGTCCTTTAACTACGATGCCGTTACACTTTGTGTTTCTGTATCCTTGCTCGTTAACTTTTCATTCTTTCTGATGGACGAGCCAAGTGCTCACTAGTTGACATTGGGGGTCAAATGTGGTCGGGAAAAGACTTCGTCCCAATGGTCCTTGTTAAGCCTTTGATTGGCTTAGACGTTGTTCATCGAGGTGCGACTACCACTTTTACTGGCTGCCTCTTGCTTCTTTAGGTAAGCTTAAACCCTTTCTTTCCTATTTCTCTCAACAGACTTTTAGACACACTGTCAGCTGAAAACACACTGCCCTCGGTTCCTGGAATAATTCCCTCCTACTTGCTTCGAGTCTTCAACGATTAATTTATTTCCTCTTTAGGTCTTTGGCGGGGGCTTTCTGCTGTGCCCTTGAGCGGGTTAGTTTCATTCCAACTGAACCATTACTATCAATTTTACTAATTTCTCTTGATCTATCTCTTAACCCTTTGTAAATCAGGCTGACGGAGAAAATGAACCTTATGTAGAAACTGGCTACCAATAGGTATAGTGTAGCAACCCTTGTTTATCGCCCTTACTATCAGATATGCACTACCGAGACAGCTTGGAGACAATAGCTTTCCTCTCTGATGGGAGCA
Organism: Heliamphora exappendiculata; assembly: GCA_034768845.1. Classification (NCBI taxonomy): domain Eukaryota; kingdom Viridiplantae; phylum Streptophyta; class Magnoliopsida; order Ericales; family Sarraceniaceae; genus Heliamphora; species Heliamphora exappendiculata. Next base: position 69,605 of record JAOTRH010303285.1, on the reverse strand, counting down.
GATATTACGTAGCAGTGCTCCTGGTGGCGGATCCCCACTATGACTTTGATCACCATGGACCATCCTGGCGTCTTGCTGATTGGCTTGCAACAATCTTCATTCTATTACCTACACTGGATCATGCAGCCATTAGGTTTTTGTTAGATCGTATTCCACGGTGTTCAAGGTTGCTTGTACTCATATTCACTTCAGGCCCCATTTTTGGCGAGGTATCAAGAGGCTTAGCCATCTCGCTCCCTGATGGAGATGCATGAGCTGCAATGCTCGAAACTCCGTGACGAGTATAAGCCATGGTTGATCCAAGACAGAGAGAAACGAAACAAAGAGAAAGAAAAACAAAAAGCAAAGATGAGGAAGATTTGAGGGACCTGCTTTACTTTTTAGATTTCATAGCTTTCTTTTTATTATTTTTTTAAAGTTTGGGACTTGTGCGCCTGTCCTTTTTTTTTCAAAACCTTATAACTATGCTGAAAATGAAGTATTCCGCCTTTATTTTGAAAAGGATTTGGAATTATCTTAAGTTTTTCTATTTTTACAATGTGAAGGACTTTATCAGAATTTTAAAGACAAATTTGCATTAATCTTACTTGGATTCAAAACTAGCTAAAACAAAGAAAGTGGTCAGACTTCTTAAAATAAGTTGCCTACGTATCCCAAGAAAGTGGAATCATGCCTTAACGTAGTTCGGGCTCGGTTTACTATCAGGTATTAACGCTCTTTTTGTGATGTTCTAACTTTTGCCAAGGTCGTCTTTCTGAATTTTCAGCCTTAAGGGCTACTCTAACTTTTACCTGGGTTGTCTTTTTGGCTTTCAACCCCGCAAGCTTTTATCATAGTTTATTTTTCTCTCAAGGGTAGTATTTCTTGAGCTGATCCAAGTTGATCGGAGTGGAGAACATATTGCTATCTAAATCCATGTTATTACTGCACTACCAGTCATAATAGTCTTGATCAAATATGGCCCGGCCCAATTTGGCTCAAACTTGCCCCTTGGGTCGAAAATGGGAGCCCTGATCTTCTTAAGAACTAAGTCACCTTCTCTCAAGTCGTGGGTCTTGACCTTCTTATTGAATGCACGAGCTATCCTCCTTTGGTATCCTTGCATGTAAAATAAAGCCTGCAACCTTCTTTCATCAAACAAGAGTAGCTCTTCCATCTGTTTCTTCTGCCATTCTGCCTCTGGAATACTAGCCTCAGCCACTACTCATAGTGAAGGAATTTTCACTTCAATGGGTAACACAACTTCTGTCCCATACACTAAAGAATAAGGCGTGATTCCTATTGAAGCTCTAATCGACGTCCTGTACCCATAAAGTGCAAATGATAGATGTTTCGACCAATCTTTATGTGAGCTGATCATCTTTTGCATAATCTTCTTTACATTCTTGTTTGCTGCTTTGATAGCCCTGTTGGTTTGTGGCCAACATGGTGGCAACGTGTGGGCCACTATCCGATATTCTTCAAAAAGGTCCAAGACCTCACCTTAGAAGTGCAAGTCGTTATCTGAAATGACTTCATGAGGAACCTCGAATTGACAAATGATATTTTTCTTGATAAACTTAGCGACATGAGAGGCTTTCAATACCAAGTAAGAGGCTGCTTCCACCCACTTGGTAAAATAATCAATAACTGGCAAAATGAACTCGTGCCCATTCGAAGCCTTTGGTGTTACTCTGCAAATCACATCAATACCCCATACTGGGAATGGCCATGGTGACGTCAAGTTATATAGTTGGGATGGGGGAACGTGCATAAGGTTCGCATGGATCTAATCCTTATGGCACCTTCGCACAAACTGTATGTAATCTGTCTCCATTGTCATCCAAAAATACTCTTGCCATAGGATCTTCTTGGCTAACATGTTTCCACTCATGCGAGGGTCGCAGGCTCCTGCATGTATCCCTTTCATCAATTCTCGACTTTCTTCACTGTTTCCACATAGCTTGTCGACTCCAGAATGCCCTCGTTTATATAAATTATTCCCGCTAACGATAAATTAGGCGGATAATCTCATTATTGCTCTTTTGTCCTATTCACTGGTAAACTTGGGGTATTTTCCATTTTTCACGAAATTTTGAATGTCAAAGTACCATGGGAGTTCATAAGTGCTTTCTTCGATTGGGGCTGTCATCTCGTATGCCAACTTTCTCTTCTATTCAATTATCAATGGCCTTATTCTGACTCCGGGTGGTATATCAATCATTGATGCCAGAGTAACCAGTGCGTCTGCAAACTTGTTCTGCAATTTCGAAACATGAGTGAATACCACTAATTTAAAGCATGGTATTAGCTTTTTCAACTCTTGATGATAGAGAATTAACGTTACGTCCTTAACCTTCCTATTATCCTCTTGCCTGTGAGACCACCAATGCTGAATCCCCAATGACTTTCAATTTCTTCACCCCTAGCTCCAGAGTTTCCTTTAACCCGGCTAAGCATACTTTATACTCAGCTTGATTGTTGGTAATTTCAAAGTTAAGATTTAGGGATAGAGGATCATGTGATTCGTCGAGAGTGACAAGGAGAACTCCTATCCCAAAGCCAAACTAATTAGATGCGCCATCAAAATACAAAGTTCATTTGTCATCCTCGACTCCCATCTGCTTCTCATCAGGGATCTGGAATTCTATGTTTTTGTCCCCCTCAATTGGTTGGTTTGCTAGAAATTCTGCTATTACTCTGCCTTTTATTGACTTTCGAGTGACGTACTAGAGATCAAACTCTGATAGCAACAAAAATCACTAGGTTAGCCTTCCTGTTAATGTCAGCTTCTCGAACAAGTACTTTAATAGGTCAATCTGGGAAATTGCATTCATTATGAAAGACAACATGTAATGCCTTAGTTTTTAGGGGGCCTAAACCAAAGCCCAACATGTCTTTTCCAATGACGTAAATCATATCTCGGACCCAGTCATCTTCTTGCTCAAGTAGTAGACTGCCTTTTCAGCTCTGATTTCTTCTTCTTGTGCCAGCATGCATCCCATAACCGAGTCAGTCATTGACAAATAGAGAATCAGCGGCCTATCAGGCTCTGAAGGAGCCAGAACATGTGGGTTTTCTAAATACTGACACACAGCTTCAAAAGGCGTCTTGGAATTTTTGATCTCATTCGAACTTGACTCCTTTCTTCAGCAGGTAGAACAACGGCTCACAAGTGGTTGCCAGCTTGGCTATGAACCGGCTAATGAACTATATCATGCCCAGAAAGCCCCGGACTTCTCGCTCGGTCTTTGGAGGAGGCATTTCAATGATTGCCTTGATTTTCGATGGATCAACCTCGATGCCCCATTGAGTAATCATGAATCCTAGCATTTTACCAGTAGTGACTCCAAAGGTGCATTTCTGTGGGTTGAGCCGTGTGAGACCCTGACCCATTTTTTTCGACGTTTTTCGACGCGCGCTTGGTGTTTTCATCGCTGCATGTTTTTACAAGTTTAGATGCATGATCAGGCTTAGATATGCATGCAGGGTAGGTTCTTGGGGCCATGGGGTGTTGCAGCCCGAATTTTGAAAATTTTCAAAAAAAAAAAATATTTTGGAGGCCTATAAATATCTAGAGTTAGATATTTTTAAAACTTAACTCCTAAGTTTTTTCATTTTTTTCTCTTCCTTCTCTCTAAGAACTCAGGGGCCCGGGGCTAGATTTCCAATGATCAGACTGCGAATTCTTGGTATCGGCAACGAGGGCTACGCGACCATCCTGTCAGATTTTGATTTCGACGAAGCTCAATTTTACACGTGGTTTGAGGCATCGACTTTTTAACTCACTGAGGTAGGATCCTAGACTCTCATCTCTTATAAGGGTGCTACGGGTAATCGTGTGTGTTTTTAACTGTTAGATTGCTGTAGATCTTACTTTGTTTCAAGAAAATCGAATTTTGGTTTCAAAAAGGGGTTTTGTGTTGATTTCGGTGGATGGAATCGGGTTTTGAGGTTTTTAGTTTGGTGATTCTAGATGTTTTGGGCTTGTGTATGTCCATGGGTGTTATATATATGCGAATTGGTAAGTTCAAAGGTGTTTTGATGCATCATAGTGGATGTTTGAGAGTTTGGGGGCCAAGAACACCAAGAACAGCAAAATCTAGGTTCTTCTTGGGTGGTAGCTCGCTCGAGCGCCCGATGGCCGCTCGAGCGGACTGGCTGCGAAGGATCATTTTATTTTGATGTTATCTCCCTCATTCGGACTCAGAATTGGGTCTTTTTTATACTCAAATTGAAGCCCCGAAAGTCCTCTTTCCAGGGACACCTCTTTCACTTTAAAATTCATTTTGTGAAAAAAAGTTATGATTAAAAGAGTGAAGATGTGTCAGGATTTCCAAATCGTTTTTCACCCGTTTTTGGCCGAATGTTTGAAAAAAGGTTATTTTTCATCCTTGTTGGCCCTTTTGACCTAATTCCATGTTTCGTGGGGCATTGTGGTGTTCTTGTAGGTGTTGTGGGTTTGTGTTGGCCGTGTTAGACATGTGTGGGTTCGTGTTGGCCGTGTTGGACGTGTGTGAGTCCGTTTTGGTCATGTTAGGGCATTGGGAGTTTGTTGGTGTTTTGTGGTTTGGTGGTTGGTTCTTTAGTTTCCAATTGGCGGCCTATGGTATTCAATTGATTAATTTATGGGAATTAGTCGATTCAAATACCTGTGGATTTTTTTGGGAGTTTGGTTGGTTGTGTGATGGCTTCGGGAGTCGTGTGGTGGCCTCTCGGTCAATTGGGTTATGGGGCTCGATCGACTGCTCTCCTCTAGTGATTTTTGTTGATTGGATTATGAGGTCTTGTCAATTGAAGTCACGGAAAGGGTGTCGGTCATTTCATGCGGGGTGTTGGTGCACGGTTGTGTGCAGGTGGTTCGTGCATCGTTGCGTGTGGGGATTTTGTTTTGTTTCTCGATTTGAGTTTTCTCCCAGCGTTGACCACTCGAGCGGGGTGGTGCCAGAGTGTTGGGTCGGTGGCTGACCGCTCGAGCAGTGGTGGTGCTCTCGAGCGGGGTGATGGCAGTGTGTTATGTCAGTTGAGGATCACTCGAGCGGTGGTTGAGCCCTCGAGCGCTTGGGCTGTGTTGGCCTTTGGGTTAGGTTTTGGTTTTAGTTTTCTGTATCATTGGTTGTCCCGGTGTGTGGATGGGTCTCGGTTTGGGGATGGATCATTTGGGTATCGAATGACGGTGTGTGTGGCATGTGAAGTCGTGTCGAGTTATGTGACGGGTGAAGTCATGATGTGAAGTTATATATGACTATGTGCGTTTATAACTGGTTACGTGCATTTATAAGTCTAATTTATTTATGTACGGACTATGTAAGTGAATTACAGGGGTTTGATATCGTTTTGTGTAACGTGGTTTATGCTTTAAAATCTAGAGTTTTATATACATGTGACGTGGTTCGTGGAACGTCGTGTTAATACATGATTATATGCTTTGAATCCTGGTTTAGGTTTGCAAATGTGTATAAAATGGATTAGATGAATATGTGATCCAGTAGTTGTAAATCCTGGTTGATGATGCACGTGTGCGTGTGTGGGTGTGTGAGGTAGGCTACGAAAGCCGGTGTATGAGATAGGTTGCAAAAGTCGGTGTATGAGGTAGGCTGCGAAAGCTGGTGTCTATATTTGGGAGCTGCGGTCCTACGGTGAAAGTCTGTGAACATATATGTTGCATGGGTTGCGTGCGTGGTGTGGGTGTGTGTGTGTGCGATATCTGAAGGCTAAAACGAGGTCCTGAAGAGGCACGCGTTCATGGATTTCATGTACTGCATATTGGGACGAATAGACCAATTTTCTCAAATACTGTATTAACGGCCTGTGGGAGTCGTAATACCTGAATCGTTTTCAAGGCTTAGTTGAGTCGACAAATGGTTTTTATCCTCGCTTTCCCATTGCATGTGAAAACTTATTTTTATTAGCTTTGGTGAGTCGTGATCTAAAACTATTTTTAAATTATTTTTATTGGCTTGAAAGAGAGTCAAAAACTGCACTTCGTTTATCGAGCATGTTTAGCTTATACTGCATGTGTTGTCTAGTTTCTGATGTGCTTTGGCTCACGGTGTGGTATTTTTCTTTTCTTCAGGTATCGATCACGCAGGTTGATTTGGGGTTACTGGAGAGGTGGAAGAGCTTTAGCCTTCATTTTTGTTCTTTCTGTTACATGTATATGTTGTAACATGTTTTTCGGTGTTGGAACCGTGTAGTATAAGCTTTTGGCATTGGAGCCTTATGTTTTGTAAACCATTGGGCATTTATATATACAATGCATGTATGGTTTATTTTGAGAGTGTGATCTCGGGTTTGGTGATATGTTTGGTTGTTTGTAGGTGCTTCACGTGACCCGGAGTTTGAGGCGTGACAAGCTGCATCTTATATTTTTTAATTCTTTCAAAGAACTTCTATAATGCTATGATGTGGCCATCTCGATCCTTGGACTTCACTATCATATCATCCACATACACCTCAACTTTCTTGTATATCATGTCATGCAACAAAGTAGTGATAACCCTTTGATAGGTCATCCCTATATTTTTCAAATCGAATGACATCGCACAATAACAATAGGTTCCCCAATGTGTAGTGAATGCCATCTTTTCTCTATCTTCGAGGTCCATTAGATCTGATTGTACCTGAAGAAACCGTCCATGAATGACAACAGAGCATGGCCTGCTGTGCTGTCTACCAAAACGTCAGCATACGGCAATGGAAAATCGTCCTTCTGGCTAGCTTTGTTGAAATCCTAAAAATCCACACAGACTCGAATGTGTCTGTCTTTCTTTAGAACAGGAACAATGTTGGCCACCCATTTTGGATACTCGGTTACCATAAGGAATCCAGTGTTGATTTGCTTGGTGCCTTCTTCTTTGATCTTCAAAGCCCATTCTTGCTGTATTTGTCTCAATTTTTGTTTGACCAATTTAGCATTGGGATACAAAGGGATACGGTGTTAGATAATATCAAGATCAATACTTGGCATATCCTCGTAGGACTATGCAAAAACGTCTTTGAATTCTTTTAATAAGGTTATTAATTGCTCACGTTCATCTAAAGATAACGAAGAGCCGATTTGCACAATTTGTGGATTAGTTTCATTACCCAGATTAATTGACATAGTTTCTTCAATTATTGGTTGAGCGCGCCTTTTTTCTTCTCTTTTTATTAAAATTTTTATTTCTTTTGGGACATACTCGTCGAATTCAAAATCGTCAAAAAACGTATAAAAAAGATCAGACAAAACAGTGTAACTAGAAATCTTGTTCATTTCATTAATATTGAGAGACAAAATTACAAGATCAAAAGCAGCGGGAGAGGACGCACAGACAGATGTGCCGTTAGACTCAACTTCCAACTCATCAGAATCAAATAGAAATTTATAAGACCCAGACTTGGACTCGAGACCCTTATCATGCAAATTACAAAAGTCCAAAGACCAATTGTTGACAGTTTTTGCCACCGCATCCACTATAAGGTTGGAATACTTAGCTGGTACTCCGTAACCCAACATTAGGCAGTCTTGATAAATTATGTGCATCTGGTCAGCAAACAAAGCTCGCTTGCCTTCAAGTTAGTCGGCCTAGTCTTTCTCCCTTTTCTTCTTCTCTCCTTCATTTTCTTCCAAAGCTTCCTCTTCCTCTGTGTCAAACAGTTGATGGTTAAAGAAAATTTTTAGTCTCGGTAGCTTCTGATTAGTCTCTTCATCAATTAATGACTCCAGAAAATCATAGTAAGGAAAATCCTCTCATTGTTTAACAAAGTAACCATTCAGCGTTCCTAAGTATCTATTCTTCTTTCCCCTCTGCCCTTTCTTTGGCTCCTCCAAATCTTCCTTGGTCGGCTTGTACCCCAAATCGAAGCGCTGTGAGCTCTGCGTCACTTTGATGGGCTCCGAAATGCCTTGCTACTTGCGACCCAATCCCATTCCCGAAAAATAAGATATATGCTTCGTCATCGTGACTGCTCGTGGATTGATGTAGTTCTTTTCCTCTTTCAGCAACATCTGCATAGCTAGAGTCTCGTCAAAACTGAATCCGCTAAAAAACATGTCGCCTCTGTGCTGTACCTCTAGGAGAGTTAAGCCATCTTTCCTTGGGGCTTGAATACTTTCTTCCCCGTAGATTGTCATCACTACCCTATTCTTGATCAACTTCAGCTTTTGGTGAAGGGTGGAAGGCACTGCTTGGATATTTGGGTCATGAAACCATAGCCTTCCCAACAACAAATTAAAAGATGCCTGCACATTCAGCACATGAAATTCGATCAAAGTCTTTAATGGTCCCACCGATACTGCGAATGACACTAACCCGAGCAAGTCCTACCTTGTGTTATTATATGCCCGAACTCCCTAGTTATTGGGTGTGAAATGATCCGGCTTCAGTCCCAAGCAGACGAACATTTTAAGTGGGCAGACATTCAATGCAGACCCGATGTTGATGAGAGTCACTAGGACCCACTTGTCGAAGCATTTGACAGTGATGTGCAACGGTTTGTTATGGCTCCTCCCTTCTAACGGCAAATTCTTATTGGAAAAGGAAATGACCTTCGGCTCTAAAGCCGACAGAATAAGTCCAATGAGTTGTTCTGGAGTTACATCTATTGAAATATTAGCCTTGCTTAAGACTTTCAGCATAGCTTGCCGATGCCGATGTGAAGCCATCAGTAAGTCCCAAATACTAACATTGGCTTGAGTCTTCTTCAACTGTTTCAGTACAACGTCGTCTTCCTCTTCTTGTTCTTTCTCTTTTCCCTTTCCACTGGTCTGTCCTTTCTTGAGCTGAGCGGGATTAAAGTGACGCTCACTCCTAGTCAAGTGTTTGACCCCTTCATCGGGATCCCTTAATCCTAGCACCGAGTTTTTAGCTTGCCTTACCTCATGAACACATAAAGGGATTTTAAACGCCCATAGATCGTTCAAGTCATTACTCTCTGTTCTTCTTCTCCTTTCTTCTTCGTCTTTGATTACCCATGTATTATCAACGTCTTCCCAAATATCTTTTCTAATGTAACCTAACCGTTGCTCCCGGGCGGCCCAAAAATTGGTCCATGCTTTCCCATCTGATTTTAATACAGTTTGAACCAGCGAGTAAGATTGCATGTCATTAAAAAAGACTTCTTCCTTGAAGAGCTGGGGAATGGTGATCCTATCTAGAACAAGCCCAAAACCATATGGCCTCACCGGATAATCCAAAGGCCAATCGTCATCGTCGTTATGTTCTTCCTACTTTTTCACCTAGATTACCACCTCATAGCCTTCTCAGGCTGCATCGTTCCATTCTTCCATATCCTAATCATTCTCGACCATAATTAGGGAACAAAACTGATCTCTAGCACCTAAAACATGTGGACACGAAAAAGTGTGATGGACAAATGTAACGATTAGGATCCTCAGACTGCCTTAGCTGAATCAAATTCATCCCTCCCTCCTTAGTATGGTTCGATAGTGAATTAGTTGTAACATTTGGTTTTTAAGCAGCATATAGCAGTGGAATGACCTTATTGTCAATAAGATCCCGAATCTCGTGGCGCAGCCTCATACACTTATCGGTCAAGTGTCCATGACCTTGGTGAAAGGCACAATATTGGGAAGTGTTGTATCTTGATGGTAGGGGATCGTATACAAGCATCGGGTTCAAAAGCTTGATTAGCCCCTTCTCAACAAATCGATTAAGAGGTGTGGATAAAGATATATTGAGTTGAGTAAAAACTCTCCTCAACTTCTTTTCAGACTGCTGGTTATTACTTGGTTATGGAGTGAAAGACGACATATTTAATTGTTTAGAATGGGAGTTCAGCAAATTAACCTTGTTTGAACGGGAGATGAGATTGGTAGAAGGGGTGGGTTGGCTCTAGCTGTTAGTAAGGTATGTTCTTCTCGATTTCTAACTCATCCCTGATTTCTCAATATCGCCAGCCTAAATAACATCTTCAATCTGAACACCTGTGTCAAACAGTTGCTCAAAGGTGGACAGTGATTGTGTAATCAGATACCGCTTCAGCGGAGACTGCAAGTTCTTCACCACAATTCTGACTTACTCTCTTTCAGTTGGTCGGCTGGTCATCTTAGCTGCCTTTCCTCTCCAACGTGTCAAGAAATCAACAAATGATTCCTGACTCTCTCGGCGGGTTGTCTCAAGCTCCATGGAACTAAATGACAAATGCCGTAGCTATGTCCTCCCAGGTTCTGGTCTTTGCTACATTGAGGGAGAGAAACCATTTCTAGGCTGCCCAAAAAGAGATCGGTGAAAGAACTGGGCCTTCAGTTGGTCATCAATTTCCATTGGCGATAGGATACCAACATACATTCGTAGATGAATTCTGGGATCTCTAGTCTCATCGAATTTTTTCATGTTAGGCATTTTAAACTTATTCGGTAGTTTTGCGTCTAAGAACAAACATAGTCCCCCCATATCTAGCATGTATTCTTTGATCTCTTTTTCCTTCCTAAGGACCTTTTTCTTCCGATCGATCTTCTTAGCTAATGCAGATTCTCTGGACTGAGCAGTATTTTCTTCCTCAACTCTCACCTGACGAAGGATCCATAGTGGTTGCAGAACAACTTGTGGTCATCGAGGACCTGATTGTCATCCCAAAAGTCTTTTCGTTACCATTTGGGTCGTCATGATGTTCATTCAATACTGGAAAATAGGCCTGAATCGCTTGGATCAGTGCTTGACATTGCACCTGAGCCTGGGTCTACTGCTATATAGCTCTTTGTATATCATTAATTGCCCTCATTAAAGCTGACAGATTCAACACGTTCTCGGCCATCTCAAATCATTCTGTGATCCGTTCTGAAATTCTGTAAAGCCTCCTAGTTTCTAATCGAGCCCAAATATGCACTAGATGCCAACTTTCTGATTCAATGATCTTGACCCAAAGCAAAACCTGATAATCCTAAAAATAAAATCACTGGTATTGGATACTTCTCAAAAAGAACCCCGATAACAAGTAGCAAACACTTAAAACATCAAAAATAACTGACCCCGAGCACATATAACCACTGAAATAGAAACATGCCCCCATTGGGCCTATACTGGCAACACAACGATTGAAAACCCTAACACTCAAGAACCAACCCGAAAATCGAGCGAGAGACCAACAAAACACCAAAAAGAAGGTTTACCCATAGATTCTAAAGGAAAAATGGGCATTACTTTGGCAAGAAAACAACTTTAAGCAAAACGAGATCTCAAAACAAGAACCCGAATGGAAGTTTGGGAAGACGAGCCTAAACGATTCTAAGGGTACAAAATCAATAAGCAAGGGAAAACCCGAGAAGGAGAAAACTATCATAAACCAACAACAAGGCCTAAGCCAAAAATCAGAGCAAAACCTGAGAGTCTAGACCAGCAGATTAACAGTCGGGCAACGACCCAAGGGGAAAACTATTTTAAAACAAAGGAACACCAGAAGAAAACCCGGGTCGAAACTCGAAAGAGGGACTATCTTAATCTAAACAAACAAACAAAGGTTCTATACAAACATAAGAAAAACATACAATTAAATAAAACAAATATTCCTATCGGGTCAATACCTAATGGCATGTTCTAAGCAGTTCTATGCAGAAAAGGCCAGTTTTGGTCAATGATCAAGATACCTTCTGAATAGAGTTGAGTATATACCACCCATGCCTGATGTGGTGTAGGACATGGTTAAGCAAGAATGCAAATGAGAAATTCAAATAAAGAATCAATGATATGTTGAAGCCTAGTCTGCTTATTTGTTTTGAAAAACAAGTCCCAAGCAGAGTCGCCAGAAAATACTATGGCGTCAAGATTTAGGGTTTTGGTTCAAAAGTAAGGGAATTCAAATAATGTTTAGAAAATACTTTAACACCTTGAAAACTAAATTTTAAAAATCCTTTTTCAGAAAAAAAAAATGGAGACGCCACGTGGTTTTTGAGAAAGGCAAGAAAAACAAAAATGAGCCACTGATCTTTAAAACGGTAACCAGAGAAAACAAGGGTCCAAGGGCTAAGGTACGAACCGGGGAATGTGTTAGGCACTCCACTCGCCCAATCGTGAGGTTAGCCTATATTAATCAACATTTGTTCTTAATTAGATTTTTTAAGTGCATACAAATACAGAAAATATAGGCGAAAAGAGAACATCTAAAATCAAATAAAAAACATACATAACATATGCAAATAGAATGCCAAATAAAATAAGTACCAGAGAAAATCCCAAGTCCTATGGTATGTAATTTCTAACTAAATAATACATGGAGCAAACCGCATACAATATTACCAAATAACCTAAGCTTGCATAATCATGACATGGTACCAAATCAAAAGAAATATAATCCCAAAATTCCTTAGATTCTAATCAAAATTGCATACAATATTATCAAATATCTTAAATTATCCTAATCATGATTTCAAGCAAAGTAAACAAAAATATGCTCTAAAATTATCACACCAAATATGCATTTTGTCGAATAACCTAAAAGTTACACTAATATGATTTTAAACAAAGTAAACAGAAACATACTCCAAAATCCTTAAAACTCAAATTAAATTTGAATTTCATGCTAATCATCAATATAGTGAGCAACAAAAGATGGTGCTAACAAGAAATAAAACTATGATGGATTTACTAAGAATTTCATTAAAATATAACAAAATATAAAAGAAAATAAATGAAATTAAACTTATGAAAGTAAGGATTACTACATAAGGATGTATTAGTTGTTATTTAATTAGAAAATATTAAAATACAGGCAAAATATTAATAATTATAACCGTATAAATATTGGTGCACCAAATATAACAATTACGATATCATAAATCGTAATTACAAAACATATTGGCATTATTTTAATAAATGGTGAAATTAACAATATACTAGGTGTAAATGTGCAATGTGGACAAAGTGAAATTAAGATTACTTGGATGGTGACAAATATCAATCAAATTAAACTAATTATCCTTATCATGGGTAATCACATGCTTATAATTCAACAAACTAAATAAAATAACTAGATCACTATACAAGTATCATAAAGAATTGAAGTTTACCTAACCACTTTAAAAGAGAAGAAATGGAGGAAGAAAGATCGAGAATTTAGATAAAATACCTGAATCGCTATAATTCGGGTATCCTCAAGTCGAAAAATAGTGATAAGTAGTCCATTTCTCGGGGAATGATCCAATTCCAGTCGATGAATCAAGAATTTGATAAAATATTGGTATCAGTGGTCGTCCTCTTAGTACTTCAGCAGGGTATCGATTCTCAAAATCTACCTCCTTTCAACCCGGTAGAACTACAATATCAGAATTGCCCTTCTAAAATCGTACAAGAGGTACAGTAATTATGGAGTTCATCAACCAATGAGGTGCCAGAACGTTTTGGAACAAGTTAGGGTTTTTCGAATTGGCGGTCACCAGGATTGGAGTTGGCAGTCGCTACACCAAAACAAGTTTCCAAGGGTTTCTTATGACGGTCACCACAACTGAGTAAGCGACCCCAAGGTTCAAAGATGGCGATCGCTACCTTTCCTAGGGTTTTCAAGAGCTTCATATGGTGGTCGCCACAATGAAGTTGGCGACCCAAAGGTTCAAAGATGGCGACTCAAGGGTTGAACTTGGCGATTCAAGGTTTTGAGAGATTTGATCATTTGGGTTGGATACTGAGCTTAGATCGTTTCCCAAGGATAGTTTTGAATCACCATTCCACTTGATTTTATCATCGAATATACCTGCACCAACCTAAGATTAGACAGGGTCAAATTAGGATGTCTACACTAAGATCCAACTTCGAATTCAACAGAAACCCTACTTCACTCATATTTTCGACTCAATTTCAAATTTTGATGTAAACATATTGACATACTTTTGCAAAATTTGAATTTAACCTCGTTCAAAATTTAAATTCAAAATTAAAAAAAAAGTATAAAATTCAATTTTTATTTAACATAGCCCATAATCCACCTCGATCCCATCCCAAATTCACTCTAAAACGGATGGATTCAACCCAAAATTTCGTTTCAACCAAAACTCTCAATCAAAATCAATTTCAAACTCAACCCAACATAACTTCAACCCAACGTCCGCCAATTTGATACTTAAAATCAAACTCAATCTCAATTTGATACTTAAAATTCAACTTCAAATCAACGTTCTAACTCATTAGTTTTGTTTTTCTACATCAACCAAGTTTCTAAATTCATTTCAAACGCGTCCTAGGGCAACGTTTTAGCTTAACGTTCAACCCAACGTCCGCCAAGCTTTAATTTGATTAGCCCCAACCAGCTGAATCCACCCTCAATACAATTCCAAAAACTCCTCTTCCATGAACCTATGTTTGTTTCGACCGAGATTTTGAGTTCTTTTTTATATATAGGATCGTTCAAATTCAAAAGATCATTTTTCATCCAAAGTTCAAAAGTTCAGTTCAAAATCCAAAAGTTCATGCTGTCCAAGAGCAAAGGTTCATCCAAACCGAGTTAGGGTCTAGACCTAGTTAACTCTGATATTCAAAACCAACTCCAATTCAAATCTCATTCTCGAACTCCAAATCAATTTAATCCAAACGTCTGATTCAATATAAATATTCAAACATCCAAATGTGATTCAATATTCAAGTTCAATGCAATCAACATCCAAACAAAAGTTCGAACATTCTAAAACAATGTTTTGGGCCGAGAGATGATCCTCGTGACGACGAAAAGGAACCTCACGCTCCGCGATCACGTCCAAAAGAATAAACCTCTTCCTAGTCGGCTTTTGCAATCAGTGAAGAAGAGGGATGTAGGTCCCGGCGTCAAAATGCTCTGGCAAACCTGACGCACCTCTTCCCTCGAGTAAAAGGTCCTCGTCGTCACCCACGGCCCCACCACTACCTTTGGCGCCACCACCCGCGACACCACCGGTTCCCACACCACCGCTGCCTCTACCATTGCCACCGACCGCACCACCACCTGCGCCACCCTCGTCGCCAACAAATTTGAAGTGCGCCCCCATCATTACGGAGAAAGCCAAGGAAATGAGAGAAATGAGGAACATAGTTTTGGGGGAGAGAGAGTTGAGGAAGAGAGAGAGGCGATAGAGTAAGAGAGATGAAAGAGCAAGAGAGATGAGAGAGTCGAGAGAGTGAGAGAGATGAGAGTGTTTCGGTTCTATTTGCGCGAATGAGTTTTTCGAACTAGCCCACACCCTTGTACTGTTATCAACCTCGCGGCCGCGAGGTCCAAAAACTTTAAATCTCACGATTGTAATAACTTGACCCACGCCGCAACATTTCTTTGAAATGGGCATAAATTTTTTCCAAGCAGTTTACACGGCCGTGAACTATATATTCAAACCGCTACATCCCTATGACACAATAGTGCAGGCCGCTACTTCCAAAGGTAACGGTCACCATATTTTCTATGCCCACAACCTTTGTAAACCTTTGACCATTTCTTGTGTAGGTTTTGAAAGAATCAAAATCCTTTAAAACCCCTATTTATATGCCCAAAACCTTGTCGGTCCTTGACACGACCTAAAATTGCCCCTCAACCTCCGATCCTCCTCGTGACCTTAAACTGACTCGTCAGTTCTCGCATAACCTTAAAATTCCATTTTTTATCTATCGGCCCTCAATGCGGCTTAAAAATGTCCCTAACATCTTCGGTCCTCAACACGACCTAAAACTGTCCCTAGCATCCTCGGTCCTCCTATTGACCTAAAATTGACTAGTTGGTCCTTAACACGACCTAAAACTATCCTTACCATATTCAGTCCTTTTTACGACCTTAAACTGACTCGTCGGTCTTCGGCACGACCTAAAACTGTCTACTAGCATATTCGGTCCTCCTCATGACCTTAAACTGACTAGTCGGTCCTCGTCACAACCTAAAACTAATAAGCTTACCCCCCTAAGAGTTCGGTTCTCCTCACGATCTTAAACTGACTCATCGGTCCTCGCATAACCTTAAAATGTCTCATATTCTTACCTATTAGTCCTCGACATGATCTAAAATTTCTCCTCTACCTCCGGTCATCTTCATGACCTTAAACTGACTCGTCGGTCGTCGCATGACCTTAAAATGCCCCTTTTACCTATCGGTCCTCGACACGACCTAAAATTATCCTTAGCATATTCGATCCTCCTCGTGACCTAAAATTGACTCGTCGGTCCTCGAATCGACCTAAAATTGTCCCTAGCATTCCCAGTCCTCCTCATGACCTAAACCTAACTCGTCGGTCCTCGACACGACCTAAAATGTCCCTAGCATTCTCAGTCCTTCTCAAGACCTAAAACTGACACGTCGGTCCAAAACATGACCTAAAACTATCCTTTGCATCTTCGATCCTCCTCACAGTCCTCGACACGACCTAAAATTGTCCCTAGCATCTTTGGTCCTCCTCACAACCAAAAACTAACTCGTTGGTCCTTGACACGACCTAAAATTGTTCCTAGCATCTTCGGTCCTCCTCACAACCTTAAACTGACTCATCGGTCCTCGCATGACCTTAAAATGCCCTTATTCTCATCAGTCCTTTCACGACCTAAAACTAATTGATGTTCCCTCGATCCGCTTAGAGACCTTAAAATGTTTCTTACATCGTGCCTGTTTGCATTGCACTGTACCTATCATGCATCATGATTAGCCTATTTGCACCATATGCATTGGCCCATGAACTACGACTGGTTTGCTCCCTTACAAAGGGGGTATGTAGGAAGCCCGATAGAAATTCTGGTTTGACCATGCTTTTCTATATGTTTTGTTTTTTCCTAAGATTGGTGGTTTGTTCAATCGATTTATCTCTAGGGCTTTGACAATTATTTGCACCAAGAGTTGTCGCAAGCTTTGTCAAAGAGGGACAACTATAGACATCTTAATCTGATAAAGTCGAATTTTAGGCACCCATCTCGAATGCGCTACAATGACAAAAGTATGAGAATCATGCTCAAAGATACTCCAAAGTAAGCAAAATCACGAATATAGCTCAAAATCCAAAAAACTCTAAGAAAATCCTTTAGGTCGTGACATTTCCATCCACACGGCTACCACCTTTTTGAAAATCCTAGAACAGACCGTGTCCTTACACTCACGACCGTAACTTTTTTTAAAACACTAAACTAAGCCATGACTTTCTTTGTCACGACAATCTCTTTTTATAAAGGTCACGACTTTTAAAAGTCGCGTTTATCCTTTTCACCGCTATAAAGGTTGCAGCCTGCACTAGACAAAAACAAAAGGTAGCGGCCATCACTATTACCCCTTTTTGGACATGTGACAGCATCCCAGAAGGGGTATGTGTTGCTCATGTTGCCTATAAATAGGCGATATTTTCAAGACGAACCAGAGAGAGAAGCACTTGGAGGCCCAAACTCTTTCAAAATACTCCCCCATTTAATATTCTCCCATCCATCCTACACTTTTTGAGCCTCGTTCGTGTTCTTGCTTGCATAGAAAGAGTTCTTGGAGCACATATATTGACTTAGGGGCATCATATTCGCACAACTGAGGGGCTATTCGAGGTGGATATTCACACGAGGTAACCTTAAGATACCACGACTCTTCTTAAACCTTCATCTTCTTCCTCCGAGGGTGTCATAAATAAGGTTTCTATTACTTTATTACTTGTTTATCATTCATTTCGATGTAAACATTTATTTTCTCCAAGTTTTTCATTACTACCAGTATATTCATAGCTATTTGTTTCATATAATGACGTTTATTTATGTTTTGTTTCGATGCTCACAAGCACACTAAACACATCATAAGCTTTATGAGGTTCTGAAACATGACGGCCGCGACCTTCTCATGTCACGGTCGTATGTTTTGTTAAACCCACAGTTACGGCCTTGCCCTTTTTATAAGAGCCAGCACATTTATGCCCATTTATATTCACTGTCGCGATATCCTGTTGTTACGACCGTGAGATTGTTTTAAGGCTAGAAATGAAAAAACCATCTTCAAAATTCTCTGCTATGTGTTTATTTCAAGGACGTATATCCTTTCATTGCTCTATTTAGCATTTTCTTCTTTTGGTATCTCTGTTTAGTTTCCTGTTAGGTAATTGATGACAGATCTGGCCTAGACCAAATGAATCATGATCTCCATTCTATACACCTTCATACTGTATGTCTGAGGATATGATAATATGGCGTCGCCTCTTTTTCCTTCATTTTTGTTACGGCCATTATATCTTGTTGTTACGGCCGTGAGGTTATGTGAAACTAATGACATGAAAATGTGTTTCAAGTATCCTATTATTCATTTTGATATCCTGTATATTCCATTTAGAGTTATTGTTTGTATAAAGAATGAAGGATGGTAGATCTAACTTAATACCAATAGGTTATGGTCTCTGTCCCGCATATCCTATTCATTTGAGCCTGTTTTAAGTCTTGTGCCATGTTTATATCCATTTTGTACCCTTAAAAACCATGACCGTGACTTTTATATGTCACGGCCGTGATCTTTTTCTTTTTGTTCTTTGCAGTAACCTTATATTTGTCACGACCGAATGTTTTGTGACTTATTTTGTCATAGCCTCATCATTAGTTGCTACGGTCGTGAATTTTTTGCATGCTCAGTAGCTTAAATGTGATGTTTAAGTCTCTTCTGCTTGTTCTGTATAACCTCTTTATAGCATGTTAGGGACATAAATATGGTTGCATGATTCTTAAACCTTTACTTGTTCATTTTATCGCTCATTCGCATGCTTTTCGCTTTGTTTTGCTCAAACGATACGTGTAACATATTTAGAAATAATTACTAAGTTGCGTGGCCCTAGGAATCATTGTTAAGATTTTATTTCTTTACTTGCTTTTGACTAAACTCTCTTCAACCCCCCTTTCTGTATATGTTACATTTAAAAAGTTTACAATAAGAACCAATATTAACAAAGTAAAGGCTAATCTTACGGTTGGGCGAAAAGGGTGCTTAATACCTATTTTTGTACCTTAGCCCCTGAACTATTTTTTTCTTTGGTTATATTTTTTAAAAGACCCGCAGTCTTCTATTTTTTTGTTTTTCTTAGTTTTCTTCAAAAATCAAGTTGCGACTCTATTTTTCAAAAAGGATGCTCATATATCTTGAATTTTTGTTTTGAAAGAGAAAAAATTATTTTTTTAAAAACAATAAATATCCGGTGCATCCCACGTAAAACCTAAAGAAAAAAACATCTGCAGTTTCCAACAATCTATCTTCTCATGAATGTCTCTTTTAACTGAAATCCGATTATAATTTTTTAAAAGTCTTCAGTTGTCTTTGCTACCCATTTCTTCGTCCTTATAATCGTCACAAATTTTTCTTTCATTCTGCACCGTGTGTTTTTCTTAGTTATAATCCCTTCCATCATGGATATCATTATCTTGATCGTCGCACGGGATGCATATATTTTGCTTGAAATGCCCACTTTGACGAACATAATTTTCCATTCATGGGTCCCTCTCTTCTAGGTCTCGTTTCATTGTCTACGACCCAATCTAATCAGATTCCATGGGCGGTTGTGGACCTAATCCAATCAGATTCCATGGGCGGTTGTTCCACACACACAATCACATCAGATTCCTACCACCACTCCAACAGCTCAAACCCAACTAGCACCCAGTCATTTTTAGTGCCCAATCCTATCACATTACAACACCCACCAACTTTCTCTTTTTTTAATTCCAATTACTCATTATCTTTTCCCACACCACCACATAACAACCCCTCTCCCTCCTTGTCCCGATCTCGCTGTCACTTAACACAAGCAACCATTTCAAATTCAAATGCATCCTTATTAGCTCATTCTCATGACCCCATCTCTACGTCTCGAATGACTCTTCCAACTCAATTGTCATCATCCCAACAACCTTCTTTATCTTTAAATTTTCCCTTCTCCTCTTCCTCCCATGGTATTCAACTTGTGGTCGATCTTAATTGTCCTCACCCAAATTCTTCTACCATTATTGCTCCTACCACACGTACTCATTCCATGCGACTTTGTTCAATGAAACGTCCAGCCCCTCCAGCCCTCCTTACCTCCTCAACATCTTCTCTTTCACCCAAAGAACACATAGAACCAACTTTCTATACCAATGCTTCGAAGCTTCCATGCTGGGGCAAGACTTGTGTACCGAGATCAATGCTCTCATCCAAAATGGCACTTGGACGCTTATTCCACATATCTCTGCCAATAAGGTTGTCAACTACAAATGGATTTATTGCATTAAACGCAAACTCGATGGCAGTATTGATCGCTTCAAAGCTCGTATAATTGCTAAAGGCTTTCATAAAAAATCTAGTGTTTACTATTTTGAGACTTTTAGTCCGGTTGTCAAACCCACAACTGTTTGTACGTACAATTTTAGCTATTGCCACCTCTCTTGGTTGGCAAGTTCATTAGCTTGATGTTAATAATACTTTCATAAATGGATTTCTATTTGAGCTTGTCTTTATGTCTTAACTCCTCGATTTTGTTGACCCAAATAATCCTGACTATGCGTGCAAGCTTCAAAAATCACTATATGGACTCAAACAAGCACCTTGTCCATGGTTCACCCCGCTTCCTGAGATTCTTCTGTCACATGGATTTCAGGCATGAAAATCTAATGCCTGCTTATTCACTTGTCAAAGTGGAAAAATTTGAATTAATCTTTTGGTTTATGTGGATGATATCCTGGTCACCAACAACTACCCTTTATCCATCGCCAGCTTCATCTCTATGCTTCACTCAAAATTTGCTCTCAAAACCTTGCTCTCCGTCATTATTTTTTGGGCATCGAAGCAACTTATACTTTTATGAGTTTGCATCTCTCTCAGCGTTGGTACATCACCGACTTTCTCTCTAAGGATAGCATGCAAACTTGCAAACGTGTCTTAACTCCAGGCTCTACCGCCCTCAATCTCTCCAAGACTACTGGCACACCACTTTTTGATCCGTTGCAATATCGCCAAATCATGAGGGCTCTCTAGTATGGGCTAGTGTTTTCTAAACACTCACCACCTATCTTACAAGCATATTTCGATGCTAATTAGGTTAGTTGTATAGATGAACATCGCTCAACGGGTGGCTTTACTATATTTCTTCGCAACAATCTTATTTTATGCAGTTCTTGTAAACAATGCACCGTTGCTCATTCCTCCACTGCATCAAAATACAAAGCGTTAGCTGATGCTACCGCTGAAATCTCATGGATCCAATCGTTATTATTTGAACTTGGCATTTCACTTTCGATGCCTCCAACTCTTTGGTGTGACGATGTGGGTGCCACCTATCTCACCGTCAATCCTGTTTTTTATGCTCGAACTCATCATGTGAAAATTGATTTTCTCTTTGTTAGTGGCAATGTTGCACAAAAAGATTTAACTGTTTGCTTCTTTTCGTCTGAAGATCAGGTGGCCAATATCATGACCAAGCATCTACCTTCCTCTAAGTTCCAATTTCTTTGCAACAAACTAACCCCCGCCCTTCGTCTTGCGTTAGTTTGAGAGAACATATTAGATAATCAGATTTTAGCTCCCCAAAATCTGGTTATATTATCTTTCAAATTATTCTCTCCAGATTTTGTTGTAGATTTTATCTCTCCAAATTTTATTTTCCCAAAATCTGGTTATATTATCTCTCATAATATTCTCTCCATATTTTGTTGTATTTGATTCTCTCCAGTTTGTCTTGAGCAGTACTGCTCTCTCTTGATCTCTCTCCCATCTCTCATTGCCTACATGTCTTCGTAAAAAAAAATAAAGAGACTACAGTACTTTAAAAAGTAGGACTTTTGGATATAACTCTTTTTAAATTCTTAGAATCATATGCACGAGATAATTACAATTTTTATGGTGGGGTTTTAGTTTTTTCTTAATCTATGTGTGTGACAGGACATACATAAACTTAAAATATTTGCAGAATAAAATTCGTAGTCATAACAAAAAAATGGTCTTGATTTGTCAAAATGTGCACTTTGAAAACAAACATTGTAGCAGGATGGTAAATAATAGAGGATGCACTAAGGGTTTGGATTATTTTAATGATAATTTTTAAGGCACCATTTGTTTTTTTGTAAAATAATTTTTGATAAAATATTATATCTAATTTTTATTTTTCAATTTGATAAAATTAGTATAAATTACTTTTAGTAAAATATTTTTTTTTGTATGATCAAAAATAATTTACAAAAAAGGCTATAAATCATATTACGGTGGTGACGATGGATGTGGTGGTGGTAGCGGCAGTGGCAAGGGTGGTGGTAGTGGCAACGACTGCGGCGGCAGCGGCACAGGTGACAACAATGAGTTCTATTTGTTTTTTTTAAAAAATATTTTTTTAAGTATCATACTAACACTGAAAAATAAAAAAAATATTTTTTATAAAATAATTTTACATAAAAAATATACTTCATTGTAAAATATTTTACGTCAAAATAAACGAAAACTAAACATAAATTCTGAAATAAAATTTTAAGAAGTTTAACACTTAACAGGTAAATCCCTTGCTAATTATATTAATCTTGATATGCCAAAAAGTTTGCATTTACCCTCTAAATGAATAAAAAATGTGAAACTAAAAACTTTTACAAAAAACTATATACATGTGTGTGCCCACGAAAATTCATGTTGGAAGTGTAATTTCACAAACATCAAAATTTATAATGATATAAGTAGACTATTGACTTAATAACTTGAATAAAAAACTTAATAATAAAGTTAAAATATTTAAACTCGAGTTACTAGTTATAATTCATAAGTCTATTTAAACTCGAGTTACTAGTTGTATTTCTTAATTCTCTTCATATATTAGATTTTAATTTCTATGTTTCACCAATGTGGGATGAGGTATTACTCTTCGACTCAAATACGTGATGCTCTCGTCGTGTGGCCTAAGTTCTTCTTCTAGTTAGCATGTGAATAGCAGCGCATTAGCGAACATAAAAAAATCCATTAACGTGCACACGGTATACAATATTGGACCTCTATCCCTCTCTAAAGCTTTTACTCTTCTATCCACACTGTCATGAAACTCGTCAATGGACCAGAGTTGGTTCTAATATTATTTATAAAAACTCAAGTATACTCTTAACCCAATAATTTAAATAAATAATCTAGCAACGCGGTTTAAAATATTTTATTTGTAGTAACTCACAAATTTTTTTATATATCAAATTTTAATTTTTATCCTTCACTAATACAGAATATGGTATCACACATAAATAGGCTCAACTTCATGGCAGGCACAATACTTGTGTAATGCTTCATACAAGGGAATTAAATTTTATTGAAAAATAAAGTGAGAAGAGAGAGAGAAGAGAGAGAAAAACTTCATCAAATGATCATAAAAAAATATATTGAATTAGGGATTAAGATTACAGAGAAAGAATAGAGACTAAAGGGAGGGGACGTTTGAAAAATAATGAAAACTAAAATTATTAAAGTTAATGACTCGGTTTTAAATTTGCGTCCACACCTAGTAATGAAGAATTTGCTTTATATATTACAGTATAGGTAAAATACAAAAAAATACAAAAAAAAAAATCAAAACAACAACAACAACAACAACATCATTGGGGAGTCTTTTGCACTTTCGGAGTTGAAAACAAAAAACAAATGTATGCAACCTGATCTCTATTGCAAAGAGACTATTTTTGTGATTTGAACCTATAAAATTCATATTGTAATGGGATAACAATTTTTAATTATTTTATAGTATATGCATTTAAAATAATTAAAATTAATGAATTTCCCCAAAAATAATAAAACTAATTAACTTTAGGAAATATATTTTGAAGATTTTGTGTACTATCTCTAATATATATTTTGAAGATTTTGTGTACTATCTCTAATATACTTATATATGTTGAAGTTGAGGAAAAAAAGAATTTGGAGAATTGTAAGATGCACGATCATCGGTTAAAAATCCAATGCTTACAATTAGATAGAAACATAAAAGGTAATTGTTGAGTTTTATGTCATGAATTTCTGGCATTCTCGTCAGGAAGGACACTCGAATAGTGTAGAATGTTGAAAATGTGGTGAAAATCTATTACGAGAATCACTGCAGACTGCAGAGAAATCAAAACTTATATAAAACTGATCGAGCGGTCTTAGGATTGCTTGAGTAGTCTATGTAGAACAACTTTTTTTGTTCGCTGCTAGGGTTGTGGCTATTATAATTTTGACATAGTTGGCATGACAGAAACCTTAGGCATGTATAGGAAGGATAAAACCCGTGAAATACACTAGAGAGGTTCAAATTTGGAGGCCAAAAATAGTGTAAAGAGATTAAGAGAGGTTCAATTTAAGGCCATATATATAGAGATTGAGAAAAGACAGTTAACCGAACCACGTATATTCTTGATTCTTGTGGTTGTTCTTGTTCTTTATTTGCTTTGTGTAGATTGAAACTTACGTGGGTATCTACTGCCCAGCTAGTTCTTTTTTATTTGGGGATTAAGGTAGTCTAATCCCGACAATTGGTATTAGAGTTTTTGGTTAAAGGCTTAATCACACTATTGGAATAGAGATGACGAATATCATGTATGAAATCAAGAAGTTCACAGGTAAGAATAACTTCTCCCTATGGCATTGACCTATGAAGAATTTGTTGATCCAATAAAGAATTTGTTGATCCAATAAAGGGTCTCCAAGACGTTACTCGAAAAGGTAAAGAAGCCAGAAATGATGACCGACGACGACTGTGAGAAATTTGATGGTAGGGCTACGAGTACGATTCAATTGAATTTAGGAGATGACGTTATTCAAAATGTGATTGATGTGAAGACGAAGCATGAGATCTAGCAGAAACTGAAAGGTCTCTACATGAAAAAAATTTTAGCTAACAAGTTGTAAGTGAAGAAATAACTGTATGGACTGCAAATGAGAAAAGTTACAAATCTATTGAAACATCTCAATGTGTATAACATACTCATCACACAATTATCCAGGTTTAGAGTAAAGGTTGATAATCAGAATAAGGCGTTACTCCTATTTGGCATCGCTTTTGACATCCTATGATCATCTGGTAATAACGTTGATTTACGATAAGGACACTTTAGAATTAAAAAAAGTGAGTGGTGTTTTCATGTTACATGAGAAGATGAAGAGGGATGCAGAATTAGATGCAAAGGCTACTTATTTGATAAGTCTAAGTCAAGTAGGGGAAGGAGTAAGTCAAGTGAGCAGGGTTTCAGTAGAGAAAGATCTCAGTTCAAGACACAAGCAAAGAAGAATGTGGAGTACTTTTACTGCCACAAAACTAGTCATTACAAGAACCAGTGCCAAGGACTAAAAAAGCTCTAGAAGAGAAGAAGAAAGGAAAGCCGTCTTCAGAATCTATCAATTTTACTGAAGAGTCATCAGATAGTTAGCTAGACAAAGATTTACTTTCAGTTTCTTCAAATTTTAATTTTTTGCCAAAATTATGGATATTAGATTTGGGATGCTTGTACCATATGTTTCCAATAAAGAAATAGTTTGATACGTATAAACCTTACAACGGTGGTGTGGTTTTAATGGGGAATGACATATATATCTTGCCAAGCCATTGGAACATGTACAATGAAGATCAAAATATTTGATAGAGTTGTGAGGGTTCTGAGTATTGTTAGGCATGTTCTAGGACTAAAGAAAAATTTGATTTCTTTGATAACATTGGATTCTTTGGGTTGTGGGAACACAACAATAGGTGGAGTGATGAAAATTAGCAGAGATGCTACTGTTATCATGAAAGGGCAGAAAGTGGAGAATCTCTACAGATTGGTAGGGCATACGGTGGAAGGTAGAATTACCAATACTACATAAGTAGAGTCCAGCATTAATGGCACAAAACGTGGGCATATGTAGCTTGGTAAGACTGACAAGCATGGTATTTTAGAACTTCAAAAGAAAAAAGCAAGAGTTGAGGTGGAGGTTGGTTAGAATTATTCGCCCAAAAAATCAGGTGATGGTGGTATAAATCAGCAGTAGCGAGAACAATGTAGTGGAAATCCGTTATCTTACAGAAAAGCTACAAGGAGCTCAAGCATAGATAAGTGGCAAGTAGCAGTGTCAAAAAAGATGGAGCCACCACAAAAGACAGAGATTTAGGAGTTAGAAAAACTGCTCAAGAATGATAAGACTGCTGATTACAAAGGGTTAAGATTAAGCGTGGCTTGGAATTGGTTCAAGTTTATTTTAGTTGATGACTGGAGAGGGTGGAGTATTCATACCTATAAAAGGGGCACAGGGCGAGACGAATGATAGTTTTTCAAGAAGGTTAAGAAATTCAAGTTAATGTAGAGATTGTTGGATTTTGTGTCTCGAATTTCAGACTTTTTTTTTCTAAAAGGGTATCCGAATAGTGTGGAATGCTGAAGCTAGTGAGAAATTTGTGACCACTACAAACTACAAAAAAATCGAGACACAGGTATAAGACCAATCGAGCAATCTGTGCAGGATATTATTTTTTTTCGTTGCTAGAGTTGCAGCTATTATAGTTTTAACTAACTATTTATAAAAGGTCATGATAGAAACCCTAGGCATGTATAGGAGGAATAAGACTCATGATATACACTAGAGAAGCTCAAATTTGAAGGTTAAAAATAATGTAGAGAGATTGAGAGGAGCTTTGTTTGAGGGCAGATACAGAGAGAGTGAGAAAAAGAGTCATCTTGTCATGCTTATTGCGTATAGTGGATTGCTTTTCTTCGACCGTGGACATATGCAGTTAGCCGAATCCTGTATATTCTTAATTCTTGTGGTTGTTTTTATTCTTTATTTATTTTATGTGAATTGAAGCTTACGTCGATATCCGCTGCTCACACATTTCTTTTTTATTTGGGAATTGAGGTATTCTAATCCCGGCAATAATTGTATATATGGAATTGTTTTGCTAGGGTTGTTGTAATGATTTTATAATTTTATTATAGTAATAAAAAAATTTGCTTATCACACAAACAAAAAAAACCAATGTCAAAAACACACACACACACACTTGCTTTTAAGAAAGAAAACATGTAAAGTTCACAATTTATTTACTTAGGATTCTAGTTGTAAGATATCTAATGAAATCGTTGTTGGAATTGAAATCTTACACTCATTAACTTCTCTTATCAAGACGAGAAAAAAATAAAAATTTAAACCAAACTATAAAAAAGATTCAATGACGACAAAATAAGCTAATAAGTCAAAAAGCCAAATTATATATTAGCTCCGTTTGGGTAAATGGCTTATTTGCATGTTTGTTTATTGTGAAATAAGCAAAAATAAAAATAAACAAGTTGTTTGGTTACCTTGGCTTTTAAGTGACTTATTTGCTTATTTTTGTTTATTTTGGCTTATTTTTGCTTATTTGCTTGAATAAGTAACAATATTTGACTTAAATCTTACTTAAATATTACTTATTTAATTTATTGATTTATTTTCTTATTGGTTTAAATCTTGTTTATTTGGCTGCTTACAAGCCAATAAACCATTTACCCAAACGGGACCATTGTTTATTTTCATCTTGAGTGAATCTTTTTTAATTTTTTTTTTACTTTTTTAGTTTCTCTTATTGAGACCATCTAAAAAAATAAAAAAAAATTTAAAAATTAAATTTAAGTAAAATTCTTACCTTTTAACCCAAACTGGGCCTACATATGCGCATGTAGAACCCTAGGGCCAGATCTCTTTGGGATTGGATTCTCTCTGGTCCATAAATAAACTGGAGGGAACCATTTTGATTGAAATTGCACATTGTCTAGCACTCAAAATGTAAATTATTTTTGTAAAAAAATCAAATTATATAATATGTTAAGTGTCAGAATAAATTAATGTCTTATAAATAATAAAATTTAAATAAATGGAAATATTTATGTCTCAAAAAGACACATAACAATATCCAATAATGCAACTTAATGTTTTAGACCAATAATTTACGTATAAGAGACTACAAAATAAACTATTCCAAATATCAAAATGATACTGAAATGACACTCACTCATCCAAATTATATCGATGTAGTCTATTTATATAACGACCGGAGATAATCCAAATGCATTCGCTTCGTTTGGTAATTTGGTTTAAAGTTAAGTTTTTTTTTTATATAATTTTATGTCAAGTCAAATAAGCAAAAGGTCTTTTAGTTAAAAAGTAATTTTAAACCATCATGTAAAAAGAGAAATGTAATTTTAACAGTTAATTTTTTATGATATTAAATATAAAGGCTAAAAACTTGGCTTTAAGCCACAACCAGGCAATGAGAGAAACTAAAAAATAAGAAAAATAATTAAAAGATAAAAAAGAATTCACCAATTACAAAAATAAGCAATAAAAATTTGACAGTTAACTTTTTATGATACTAAGCAAAAAGGTTAGAAACTCGGCTTTAAGAAAGAACCCAATCATGAGAGGACTTGGAATTTTTTTTTTTTAAATAATCAAAAAATAAAAAGAATTTACTAAAACAAAAATTATATAAATAATATAAAATTTGAGATATTGGCTTATTTTGAATTATTTTTATTCATTTAGAACTTTTTTATGTATTATTTGGTAAAAACTTATTTTTTTAATTTATCATAATGAAAGAAGTTAATATAAAGACATTATAATTTGACTTAATTATAAAAAGAAATTATTAGAAATAAAAATAAACAAATAAATAATTATTTTAACCGAGAATGTGAGAGATGAGGTGGGGAAGTGCGTAATGAAAGGGAGGCTTGTCTTGATCCTTCAAACAAGAGAAGGAAAGAAGGGAAGGTAAAGGTGATGCTACTTGTTGGCCGTGTGGGCCTGTGTGCGAGATGCATGAATTACAAAGCACTGTTTGGAATAGTTTTTTTTAAGGGTTTTTATACTATATTTTTTCTTGTTTTTAGTTTTTTAAGTTAGTTCAAATGGTGATACTTTTTAGATTTACCTCGTTACGAGATTCTAGGAAAGTAAAAAAAATTGTCCAAAAAATAACAAGTTCATATAAGATGAAAAGAAGTTTTAAAAAAGTCATTTTATGATTTTTTAATACTTTTTTTGTCTTTAGCGAACTTTTTTCAACTCTACCTAAAATGGTTATACTTTTAGATTCATTTAATCAGGAAGAATTGAAAAAATAAAAAAATTGAACCAAAATAATAAAAAGGTTCAAAAAAGACGAAAAAAATAACCACAAAAAATCTACAAAAAAAGCTATCCCAAACAGTGCATAGGCCAAAGTACTTGTGATTTTTAATAGAAGTCACAGGAAATTTTATAATTTAATTAAAATCGTTTATTTTCTAAGCTCAACAAGTATGTAATTTATGCAAAAAAAAAAAAAGGGGGAGGTGTCAATTTAACAAAATTAATTAACAATATAAAAATAGCATATTTGTCTTGAAGACATTGATTGGCTTGTAGAATCTTGAGAAAAAAATTATAAAATAAATGTTCCTCAATCATATGGCTAATAATGTCAAATTAATCTTCTTTTTTTTTTACAAATTACCTATTTGATGAAGTCGGAAAAATGAACAAATTCATCAAATTGTGAAATTTTGAGTGAACTCCATTTGAAGTCACAACACTACCCATCTTAACTTGGTCATGGCATGCTCCCTAGTTCCGATTTCAACACCACCTCCCCCCACTTATTATTTGAGGCAAACTATAAGGTACTTTCGAAATACCATATAAATAATGCCATATGATACTCTTAAAAAATAAAATATATTTAATACATATTAAGTTTGTTAGTGTTGTCTTTCATCTACCCAACAAAGGCAAGTCAAGATTATTCCAACTAGAGTACTTTTTGTTATAATTGGATGAAAATAACACATAAATAATACTATATGATGCTCTGTAACTACCGTATAATTACTCCAATTTGAGGCCCAATTGCTTGAGAAGTCCTTGGTAAGCATTTAAATTGGAGTTCAATTTTGTTCTTCCAATTGGAAAGATGAACAAATAATACACATTTATAATAGGGTGAGGCTTCTCTCCGGTTCACTTATTACTGGAGAGGCCCAGTTGAAGTATTTTTGTACCTAAAATAAATACATTTTGATGATCTGAGTCGTTTATTTTATTATTGTTAATTAGTTTATATGTTACTATTATAAAAAATTAAATTGATCGAATATCGTTAACTATCTTAGTAAATTACATTTGCGTTAATAAAAATAAGCTGTGATGTTTATTTTATTATTTATTTTATTAATACAAGTGTGATTTATTTTGATAGTTAATGATATCCGATTAATTTTATTTTTTTATAGCAATAACATATAAATTAAGAACAATAAAACAAACGATTAATTAGATATAATCAAAATGTATTTATTTTAGGTGTAAAAATGTTTTAACTGAACCTCTCTGGTCCATAAGTGGACTGGAGAGAAGCCTAACCCTTCATATTATTAGCTTGTTAGATTAATGAAAAATTTTGGTCTTCCTACCTAGAGCTTGATCTACAAGCAACGACTCCCAAACGGTTTACGATTTTTGATGGAAGAAAATGTTTATTCCTACTTAAATTATATATATAACTTATAGCTAGTTCAACAAAAAATTTCAAAAACATAAAACAAATCTCATAACATTATTTTGTCAGAAAAGGGGAACTATATTAATTTGAAGAAAGTAGTACAACGAGAGGATTTTGGAGATATAACATTATTGTCAAGTAAATATATCACAACTAGATTGACACATATATTTCGAATAAATGATCGATACTAACCTAAAACTCAAAAGAAATTGGCAAGATACCAACATTAAAAACAAAATACAGCAATCAGGAAAAAACAAGAGAAACCCCACCAACAAGAAATGAACATTCAAAAGATGAAGTGCCACAACGACATTTTACTGGAGATACACCGCATATAAGCATAAAAGTTTGTAAACCCAAGCTTGTTAGGGATTTTCAAGTTCTTAACATCATTAACATAACTGCACAACTACATTCTACTGGAGATACACTGCATCTAAGCTTAAAAGTTTGCAAACCCAAGCTTGTTAAGTACTTAACATCATTAAGATAACAGATAAAATCTTGGGCTGAATAATCTTTGATATTCTTTAGTGCAATAACTCATGATGCTCATAGTTTTGGACAAATATGTCACTTCACTCCAAAGGGCACTGAATGCATTGAACACCAAGTCATTCCATCTCAACAATAAATTCCACATGACTGCAAAGTATGTGAATTCCCAAATACATTAGAGAGCCTTTGCTTGTACTTTCGATTTTAAATTAACAAATATAAATTCTACTATTTCAAGTTATAAGTTTATAACTTTAACAAATATTTACAATTTCTGCTTAAAGTTATAATTAGATCTTTTAGGCTATTATCTCTTAATTCATCTTAGGGAATTAGTCTCCTGATATAATAGTATATATTATAAAATATTTTATAAATTTGGGGTCTTAGAGATCGCCTAATTTGCTTATCAGATGGGTCATTCCTGATGTTGAATTTGTGAACAGAGAGAAAACAGAGAAATGAGTTTGTTGCAATATGAGCTAATTTTTGCTTGTTTTCGTATATTACTCTGTACAACATTATTTACACCCTTATATACTCCCATTTCTTTTCATACAAACACCACTTTCATTTCCAAGCACGGCATGGCCTCACTGACTAGTTTAACACTAACAACTCAACTTAATAGATTCGGTTAACCACAGTAGGCATTGACTAATAGCCAGCTATCTTATTGCTAATACTAGTTGTCTTACTGCTAATACCCCTTCTCAAACTCATAGGAGGAGAAGCCATGAGTTTGGACAACAAACGAGTGAATTGAGTAGAAAATAAACTCTTGGTTAGAACATTAGCAATTTGATATTCAAACGATATAAATTTGATAAGAAGATCCTTACTGACAACTTTTTTTTCAAACAAAATAATAATTAATTTTAATGTGTTTGGTGCATGCATGGAAGACGGGATTAGATGCCAAAAAGAGCATAAATATTATCACATCAAATATCAGTAACAGTGGAAAGAAAAATATGAAGATCTTTAAGAAGCATGCGAAACTAATAAAGTTTTGTCACAGCTAAAGTGAGAGACCTATACTCTGCTTCTGTAGAGGATTTGGATACTGTAGATTGTTTTTTGGAAGACCACATTATGGGATTTGAACCGAGAAATAAACAAAAGCCTGAAGTGGACTGTCAATCAAGAGGATTGCTAGCCTAATCAGCGTCACAATAGGCCGAAAGGAGATGTGAGCTGGGACGATACCAAATTCCATGTGTGATCGTAACCTTAAATAGCATAATATTCGTTTGGTAGTTGTTAATTAGAAGTTGGTAGGTGAGTGCATGAACTGTCAAACTCTATTAACAGAAAAGGCGATGTCAGGACAACTAAAAATAATATATTGTAGAGCGCCAACAAGACTTCGATATAGAGTTGGATCAGAAAGAGTAGAACTGCCTTGTTTTCGCGATTTGGATGAGGGAGAGGAATGAGTGAGACAAGGTTAATAGTCTTTCATATTGTATTTCATGAGGAGGTCATGGATATATTTAGTGTAGCACTCCGATCCTTCACATGGCAACGATATTGTCCGTTTTGGGCAAAAACCTTCACGATTTTGTTCTTCTTAGGAGGTCATCCATCCTTGCATTACTTTCGCCTAAGCACACTTAACTAAGGAGTTCTGCTAGGATCTCTACCACTTAGAAAAAGGCCTCGTTTAATATAAAAGTCTAAGATTTTTCTTTTATAACCCAAGAACTCCCTCTCTCTTTTCGATGTGGAATACCAAGATATCACAATCCACACCCCTTAGGGCTGCACATCCTCGTGCAGTAGCCTGCTAGTACTTATTGACCCGCCCACTCAATAACCCGCCAACGTATACCCCAACCCTTCACATGGCAACGATATTGTTCGTTTTGGGCGAAAGCTCTCACGATTTTATTCTTTTCAGGGGATCACCCATCCTTGCATTACTCCCGCTCAAGCATGCTTAACTATAGAGTTCTACTAGGATCTCTACCATTGGGGAAAAAAAGCCTCGTTGCTAACTAGGGGTCCAAGATTTTTCCTTTATAGCTTATGAACTTTCTCTCCCTTTTCGATGTGGGATACCAAGATATCACAATCTACCCCCTTAAAACTGTACGTGCTCGTGCAGTAGCATACCAGCTCTGGAAGCTTTCCAGTCCTTATCGACCCGCCCGCACAGTAGCCCACCCACTTGACATGCAAGACGATAGTGTCCCACACTCGAAGGTAAGGAGAGTTGGTTTTGATACAATCTCTAACACCTCGAATCTTCACATAGCAACGATATTGTCCACTTTGGGCAAAAGTCCTCACAGTTTTGTTCTTTTCAAGGGGTCATCCATCCTTACATTACTCCTACCCAAGTACACTTAATTGCGGAGTTCTGCTATAGTCTCTACCACCTAGAAAAATAATTCCTTTAATGTAAGGGTCTAAGATTTTTCTTTTATAGCATAGGAACTCCCTATCTCATTTCAATGTGGGATACCAAAATATCACAATTAACCATACTTAGGGCTACATGTCCACGTGCAATAGCCTATCAGCTCCAGTAGCCTGCCAGTACTTATCGATCTTCCCACTCAGTAGCCCGCTCACGTGTCACACGAGATAGTAGAGGCCCACCCTCGGAGGTGAAGAGAGTCAGCTCCGATACCATCTGTAACACCCTAACCCTTCACATGGCAATGATATTGTCCACTTTAGACAAAAACTTTTACGATTTTCTTCTTTTCAAGGGGTCAAATATCCTTGCATTGCTCCTGTCTAACCACGCTTAACTACAAAGTTCTGCTATAGTCTCTACCAGTTAGGAAAAAGGTCTCGTTGAATGTAAGGATTCAAAATTTTTCTTTTATAGTCCAGGAACTCCCTCTCTCTCTTTTTCATATGGGATATCAGAATATCACATTTGGTTTGATTAAAAAATAGACCTTATAGGGACCGATGAATTTCTAGGCCAAGGAAATAAGTAAGGGAACCCAAGTCTTTAAGTTCAAAAATAGTACCTAAGTCACTTATAAGAGTAGAAATAAGAGAAGAATTTGATCCTGTAAGAACAATATCATCAACATATAGCGAAAGAATT
This sequence comes from Heliamphora exappendiculata, assembly GCA_034768845.1. Taxonomy (NCBI): domain Eukaryota; kingdom Viridiplantae; phylum Streptophyta; class Magnoliopsida; order Ericales; family Sarraceniaceae; genus Heliamphora; species Heliamphora exappendiculata. The sequence continues at coordinate 35,658 of JAOTRH010303285.1, read as the reverse complement.
GTAATGAAGGAACCAATTTGAAGAGTAAAAGAGATGTATCAGCAAGGGAAGCAACAAAGCCAAGAGAGAGTAAATGTGATGTGAAACGTTCAAACCATGCACGAGGTGCTCGTTTAAGATATTATAGTGATTTATGAAGGAGAAAAACATGATGGGAAAATTAAGAGTCAACAAAGTTAGGAGGTTGACTCATATAAACTTTCTTTTTGTGATGACCATGTAAAAAGGCTTTGCTTATGTCATGTTGACGAAGAGGCCAATGAAAATTAGTTGCACGAGCAAGAACGAGACGTACTATGGCAGGTTTAACAACGGGGCTAAAAGTTTCATCAAAATCTAAACCAAGCTGTTGATGAAACCCTTTAGCCACAAGGCAAGCTTTATGGCGAGAAAGAGTGCCATCAACATTATATTTGAGGCGATAAATCCATTTGCAACCAACAACATTTTTATTTGGGGGAAATAGTACTAAAGAACAAGTGTGTTGACGGTGAAGGTTAAAAAACTCATCAACTATGGCTTTGTGCCAGTCTTCAGACTTGGCAGTAGTTGTATAACAGGTGGGTTTAGTGCTGCATGCTGTAAGGAATTGGAGATGTGTGAACTAAGACAATGCTTAGAAGTAAGAAGTTTGGACTTTCTATGGGTTTAGATGGAGTGAGTGTTAGTAAAAGGAAGAGTGGTAATTGCATCCAAAGAAAAGAAATAGGTTGAGGGATACCAAGTGCAGTACTAGGGGATGTATCCATAAGTCACGATAAAGTGGGAACTGGGGATTGAGCAACTGCACTGTTACAAGTTCCACTTGGAGATGCAGTTGCTCTTAAAGAATCTCTACATGGAGATGCAACTTAATCTGAAGAAGTTCCACTAGGAGATGTTGCAGTTGTGAAAGGGGCAGAAGGAAATGCTGCACTATTTGCAGTTGTTGCATTAAGGGGAATTGTGTTCTAAGGGATGCTGCATCAGTACATGCTGCTGGATTTTGTGGTAAAACAGTGTAATTTGGAGCTACAATGGAGGAATCGAAGTATAAGGATGGGGAAGCCAAGGTTTTAGTGAAGTGGGAGAAGAAGATGAACTATGGGATGCTATTAACTGGAATGGAAAAGTATTTTCATCGAACAAAACATGTCGTGATATGTGAAGTTTGTTATTTTAATGATCTATACACTTGTATCATTTGAAGTTGGGAGCATAGCCTAGAAACACACAAGGCATAGAGTGATCTGTGAATTTAGTCAAAGTGTTGTGTTTAAGAAGAGGATAGCAAATGCAACCAAAGACTTTAAGGTAAGACAAATTTGGGGTTTTATGATAAATAAGTTGAAATGGGGAGGAAAACTAAATAGATGCAGATGGGATATGGTTAATCAAATAAACTGTAGTAAGAAAGGCATGAATCCAATAAGGATAGGGAACAAAAGCTTTAGGCATAAGTGCATATACTGTCTCAACAATATGTATATGTTTTCATTTCTACAATTTCATTTTGCGAAGGTGTATATGGACAAGAAAATTGATGATGAAAAATGCAAGTGTAACGAGTACAATCATCTACAAATGAAATATAATATTTGAAATGGATGCATGAACAAGGTAGAGTCCATTGTTACTTTGGCCTTGATAGATGACTTTTTTGGATTAAAGATCCTAAATATAGAAGTCGTTAGCATAAAAAAAAAAGAATAATTGCTGTCAGTACATAGTTGATCAACCGGCAATAGATTTGATGTAATGTTAGCAATGCACATGATATTGTTTAGAATAAACGCATGATTTGATGTAAGTAGGGAAGAATTTTTAGAATGTCTTATTAAAAGTCCAAATCCATTATCAATGGTAACTGAATTAGTGCCAGTGTAGTCGTTGTGGAGGCTCAGCTTTGAAAGATAAAAAATGAGGTGATTTGTTGTGCTAGTATCAGTGAACCAAAAGTCAGATATTGGAGAAGATGAGTTTGCTACCATAGCAGTCATGGCAATGAGTTTGGAAGGTGGATGTTTGCCTTGATAGGCAAAATCCATGCAATGATAACAATCCAAGGCAATATGACCTTGTTTACCACAAATCTAACACATAGGTCTGGAGTGAGAGGAAGATTGCTTACCATTTTCGTGAGATCCAACGTTGAAATGCTTAGAGTTCATGTTAGGGCTGAGATTTCCACTGGATCTAAAACCTCTTCCTCGATAACCAAAGGATCTTCCTCTGTTTCGACCTCAATAGGTATTTAACGATGGGGATCTGAAATTTCCAATTGACACAGCGATCATAGCCATCGCGTGAGCCAGATCTAAGGAATCTTTGAGTGTTTGTGTATCTTTGATTGATTGTTCTTCGACATTCAACATCACGTGTAGTTCTTTAAAGGATAAAGGTTGGTTATGAGTGCAGATTGCTAACTTTAAAGCATGAGAATTCTACTAAAAAGCCTTTGAGAACTATGTGGAGAAATTCTTCAACTTCTATAGTCACCAAAATAGCTGTGAATTTATCTCTAAACTCCTTGATTCATTGAGAGTAGGTATCGATAGAATCGTTCCCCTTTTTGACATTGTGGAGTTCGATCTTCAAGTTCAAGACATTGGACTGAGAAGTTGAGGTAAAGCCGCGACTCAAGAGCATTCTAAGCACCACGAGATGAAGTTTGGCCAACAACAAGAGCTAGGGCAGAGGGTAATTGTTAGAATTGTATACTGAAAATCATGTTTTTTGTATTTAATTTTATTTTAATAAAATTAATTTTTTTATTTTATGAGAATTTTAATAATGGACAATATATGCAATATTATTTCTTTAATGTTATGCATGGATATTCTTTATTCTGTACAGTATTTAATCTGGTGTGCAAAGTATGGTTTACACACAGAAGATTAGATTTTAGGTTCTTCCAGAATATAAATTATTTGTTCACAGTTTAGATAGAAATGGACATACCATCGATACAACTGTACCTCAGAGTTTTAGTAGGCATGTCTTAGTTATGGAGAACAGATAATAATATCGTCTATTATTCCAACTCTCTATGCTATTACATTTTATGTGTATTGAACGGAACACATTAGGATAATTAATTTTATACTAATTATATAAATTAATTCATACCCCAATATTATTATGAATAGTTCTTATACTCTTAATTCTAAAATAATTATTAATTTTTGTATATTTAATATTCATTATTTTGATTCATTGGGGGATACGATCTTATATGAGTTTGTATTCTTGGTGAATTGGATAGCGGTATTATTTATATGGTGAATATTAATTATTGAGAAAATTCATGTCTTGAATGATCGGGAATGACGATACCCCCTTAAGAAAACTTATAAGTTTTGATCGGGTTAAACCCTGCAGGTAGATTTGATTATCCGGTGGTTAAATAAGTTAAGCAAAAAAACTTAAAAATTTTAAAGATGCCAATTAAATTAAATTGTCAGTAATAAAATTTAATTGGCGAGTATTTGAAATCTTAACATGGAAAGATGAGTTAAGTATTTAATAATAGGAACTCAATGCAAGAAGGTCTTGAGATTATGACTTAGAGTGCAATTATAATTCTTTAGTAGTGTGAACTGTAATTTAGTATTTTATGAAAATTACAAAAATTACTCCAAGATTTTCATAATTACAGATACCGTTGAGAGATTTGTTTAATTGCAAAAATTACTGGATACATAACCGGGTTACACTAGAAGTCTTCATCATAATTACTTCACAGGTCCTTATTGTAGCCCTATAAATATACGGGTATAGGGAACCAAATTTATAACATGTCTTAAAGACTAAAGCTTACCAGGTTCTGTCGGTACGAGTTCTCGAAGATTCATACCCCACACTACATTCGAGAATCTCATAAGGTAATAATTAGAAGGTCTAACGGGAGCTTCAATTCGGAATCAAAATCGTAGTTGAAGAATCGACCGAAAAAATGTATTCTTCTAAATTATCTGTGATTGCACTGATTTTTATTTTGATCATTCGATATCAAAAGTTTTATCTGGAGCCCGTTTTGGCATTTGCCCATCCAGTTATTTTTTATTGAAAATCGTTGACAAAAATAATTATTTTGACAGTTTTGTCTTCAACAATTGATATCAAAATCTTTTTATTTGTTATTTACGATTTATTGGGGTCAGATAGTTTTAGAACTGCACTAACTTTGTTTTGCAGGCATTCTAATCCCAGTTTTATGATCATTATAATTTTCATGTCTGATTGAATGGTTTGGATGATGATTTAATTATTTTTTTTAATCATGAGGGTTGATCATGACAAATTCAGATCAAATGTGAGCTTTCAAGACATAGATTTTCAATGTAATAGAAATTATTTGTTTCTAAATACTAGTTTAGAATATTTAAGAATAGGTTGAATATTTAAGAACACGAAAAACTGGCGGCGGCACTGGCGATGGTTTCGTGTTTTTACAGGCAATAGATCGTTGTAAATTTTTAATGATTTTAAAATAATTTTTTTCGGTGACATTTTGTAACATTTATGCATTAAAAACGGTAGTAAAAATAAGTCAAAATAGCGGCAACAATTGACAAAAATAGCCCACCACCGATGAATTTGCAAGTGGCGTTTCAGGACCGATTTTGTTAGAAAACAGAGAAATGAGTTTGTTGCAATATGAGCTGACTTTTTCTTATTTTCGTATATTACTCTATACAACATCATTTATGTTTGGGTTTGTATATTAAAAATTATATTTTTAATATTAAATTTTATTTTTTAATAAAATTAATTTTTTATTTTATTATAATCTTTATGAATAATGTATGTGTATCATTTCTTTAATATTATGTATGGATATTCGATATTCTGTATAGTATTTAATATGATGTATAAAGTACAGCATGCACACAAAAGATTAAATTTTAAGTTCTTGCAGAATATAAGTTTTATGTTCACAATTTACATGGAAATGGACATACCATCGGTACGACTGTAGTACAGAGTTTTAGTAGATCTGTCTTAGTTACGAAAAATAAATAATAGTGTCGTCTATTGTTCTGACTCTCTGTACTAGTACACTTTGTGTGCACTGAACGGGACATTTGAGGTAATTAATTTTATACTGACTATATAAATTAATTCACACCCCAAGATTATTATGAATAGTGCTTATTTTTTTAACCCTGAAATAATTATTAATTTTTATATATTTAATATTCGTTGTTTTGATTCATTAGAGCGTGCAATCTTGTATGGGTTTATATTCCCAGTGAGTTGGATAGCGGTATTATTTATATTGCAAATATTAATTATTGAAGAAATTCACGTCTCGAAAGATCGGGATTGACAATACTCCCTTAAGGAAGTTTATAAGTTTTGACCGGACCAATTCTTAAAAGTGGATTTAATTATCTAGCGGTCAAATAAGTTAAGCGAAAGAGTTTAAAGAATATTAAGATGCCGATTAAATTAAATTGTTAGTAATTAAATTTAATTGGCAGGTATCGAAAATCTTAACGTTAGGAGAAATGGTAAACATTTAATAATAGAAGCTCAATGCTATATGATTTTGAGATTATGGGTCAGAATGCAATTATAGTTCTTTAGTGGTGTAAACTGTAATTTAGTATTTCATAGAAATTGCAGAAACCGTTGCTTATTATCCATAATTGCAGATACCGCTATAAGGTATGTTTAATTACAAAAATCGCTAATACGTGTATTTGTTCCACTAGAAGTCTTACTTATTATTACTCTCTAGATCCCTACTGTAACCCTATATATATGCGGGTAGGCTGAACTAGTTTCATAACTTATCCTATAAGACTAAAGCTGTTCAATTTCTGCCGGTATGAGTTCTCATAGCATTATAACCCATACTATATCCGAGAATGGTATAAGGGAATACAGTAGAAGATCTGACAAGAGTTTCAACTCGGATTCAAATTGTAGTAGAAAATTCAACCGGTAAAAAGGTATTTAAATTAACTTCGGATGCACGGGTTTTACTTTGATCGTTTGTCATCAAACGTTTTATCTAGAACCTATTTTCGCGTTTGCCCATCCAGTTATTTTTTTTTCAGATAATCGTTTGCAAAAACAAAAATCTTTGCAATTTTGCCTCCAACAATTGGTATTAGAGCTATTTTATTTTTTATTTTTGATTATCGGGGCTGGATAATTTTAGAATTGTTGCTAACTTTATTTTGTATACATTCTAATTTCGATTTTCGATGGTTATTTATTTTTTATATTTGATTGAATGGTGTGAGTGATGATTATTTTTTTAATCACGGGGGTTGACCCTGATAGAATGAAAATGAGCCTTCGAGACATAGGATCAATGTAATAGCTAACTTTAAATTTTTAAATTTCTGTTTAAATTATTTAAGAACAGATTGAACATATCCAAGAATGGAGACGGCACTAGCGGTGGTTCGAATTTTTTACGGGCCACAGATTGCTATAAGTTTTTTACGATTTTAAATAATTTTTTCGGTGAGTTTTTTTTTGGTAGTATTTATAAGTAAAAATAGCATAAAAAATAAGAAAAAAAATAACGAGAAAAAATCACCAAAATAGCCCAATTTTGGCTATTTTATCGGCGACGGTTCGACGGAAATTTTTATGATTTTTTGAGCTTTTTTGGGACGGTTTTTTGGGCAATTTTTTAAACATAAAATAGTAATAAAACATATATCAAAATAATGTAAAAAATCTAAAAAAATTAGACCAAAATCATAACCCAAACAGGCGACAAACTGGCTGGCAGCGGCGTTGGTGAGCGGCGGCAGTCTATTTGATCGAAAGATTCTACCTTTTAAGAACTTTTCAATGGTATAAAATACGTCAAAAACAGAGTTCGGAAAAAGATCGAAAAAGCCTCGAGAAGTTAGCGGTTCTAGGCAACGGCGCTAGTGAGCGGCGGTAGTCTGTTCTAGACAGTTTTTAGCAATTTTTTGAGCTATTTTTATCATTAAAAAAGTACTTTTCGAGAGTTTTCTTTTGATATAAAGTACGTCGAAAATGGAGTTCAGAAAGTGGTCCAAAAGCCTTGAAAAGTTTGCGGCGCATTGTTGTGGCGAGCAGCAACGTTTTTTGAGGTTCGGACCATTTTTTTAGCCGTTTTCGGTATTGGTTTCGAGCAAATTTTTTGACAAAATTTTTTTGTATTTTGAGAGCTTTCCAGCGGTATAAAACTCGTCGAAAATGAATCCCGAATGAGACGGCATGAGCCTCCTAAAGGTGGCAGCAAGGTGGTGTCGGTGGTGGCTGGTGGTTGCAAATGACTTTTACTCTCCTGTGACTGATTTTGATGTATATTTTGATATATACGAGACTGATATAATACATATTGATATATCAGATAATATCAGTGAATCTTGATGCAATCAGGATACTGAATCAAAAGCGAACAATGATTAAAACTGTTAATTCTCTTAGGGAAACTGAAACACCTCAGTGTTTCACTTGGATAATAAAATCGAGATATATGCATATCGTGTTTATATATATATGAACTGCGTGGATGATAGCATATTTATTTTATATATCATGTTAAGTTAATTAATTCAAAATTTTAATTTTAATTAAATTCTTTTGTAATAAAAAATAAAATAAAATTTTTTTTACAAATTAATTTTAATTAAATAGAAAAATTTTAGATATTTTATTTATTTACAAAATATCACATTTAAGATGAGTTTTTTTAAAATCAGATATCTTGAAAAATGTGAGAATTAATTTTAAATTTTGAATTAATTAAATAAAAAATATTTAATCAAAATAAATTATTATTTTTCAAAAAATATGGAATGAAAAATAAAATAAATAAATACCTTTAATCACTACCTTAGCTGAAAAACTGGAGGAAAAACTGTGTATTTATTATATTTTATTTGTTACGCATTTAAACACGAAAAGATGGTTTAATAAATTAAAATTTTTAGAATCGTGTACACAGAAAGATATTTGATTATTTCAGATCGTGTAGTTTTTAAAATTAATAAATTTATTTTAATTAAATAAATTTTTATAGCTCTCAAAAAAAATTTTAAAATCTAAGTGAAATAGAAAATTTATTCACAAATAAATCCCGCGGTCTCCATCACCAGTTTGTAGACGATGCAATTAAAGCCTGCGTGTTGGCAGTAAGGCCTTCCTCTACAACGGACAGATTAATTGCGGTATCGCCAATACAAATCTCCTTTAGGAATAATTCTGAATAATTGTTAGTGTAGATCACTTCTTCATCTAAAGGGTTCATTGCGAAACGATTAATTTGGGATTAGATAATGGTTAACACTTAACTGTATATAATAGTATCTTCTCCATCAGAGTCACTGTTATTATATACTAGACCGAACTATGTCAGCTATTTAATATTACTTGATTGGGTCAGTTGCCTAAATAGTAAAATTAAAAATAATTGACCTGTATGATCTTATGAAAGATAGTAGACGTCCTCCCATCGAAGCATGCTATTCTCAGATTATCTGGCTACTGACGAATCAATTATAAAATGGTAGAGGGAACCAAATTAAAATGAATTTAAAATTTTACTCATCATAATTAACGTTTTTTTATTTTATAATTTTCTAGATTAAAATGGATTTCAACCCACTTACTTCTATACTTAAAGAAAACAAACTTACGGGACTGAATTTTGTTGATTGAAAATGTAACTCGGATATAGCATTAACTATAAATGGTATTCCTTCAATGTCAGAAAATGTGTTCGTTTCTGAAAAACGTTCTTTCTCTAGGCCGAAAGGCATGAAGAAGAAAAAAATTCAGAAACAGGGAGACACGATTTTCAGGATAGTTAGTAGGCCACGGACTGGTGTGAAAAAGCCAAAAGGTATATATTTTCATTGCAACTAAACCCAGCACTAGAAAAAGTTATGTCCAGTATTTCTCAAAAAACAGAACAAACAGGGTAATTTTTGTTCACTAGTTGTGGAATCATATTTAGTAGTATTATCTACCGGTACCTGGTGTATAGATACGGGAGACACTAATCATATCTACAATTCATTGCAAGGGTTCCAAAAAATTTGACAACTTAGTGATAGAAAGATTTACCTGTATATGGGTAATAATACAAAGGTAACCACAGTTGTAATAGGATATGTCACTCTCAGTTTTGGTCAAGATCGAATTTTAATATTGAGAGATTGCCTTTATGTACCTACCATTAGAAGAAACTTAGTTTCTACTTTTGGATTGACTAAAGATGGATATTTAGTTTATTTTAATAACTCTGTAATTATTAAGAATAATAAACGGATTATCTATTTTGATACATTGGTGGATGATCTTTATATTATTACTCTAATCTCTCATAAACTGCAGCTGACTGAAATAAATAACCCTTCTAATTTACTATATAAGAGAAAATTTCATTCTTTAATGAACTAAATTTTCTTTGGCACTTACGCTTGGGTCATATTATTCTAAAAAGAATAAACAGACTGATAGTAGATGGACTTTTGAGTTCATTGAAAATAGATGTACTTTTAGTCTGTGAATCTTACTTAGAAGGTAAAATGACCAAGAGGCTCTTTTCGGCCAAAGGCTATAGAGCTAAAAAAATCGTTGGAGCTGGTTCATTCTGATGTGTATGGTTCTATGACAATCTGGGCTAGAGATAATTTTGAGTACTTCATCAGTTTTATTGATGACTGCTCAAGGTATGGATATATTTACCTAATGCACCGTAAGTCTGAATATTTTGAAAAATTCAAAAAATTCAAGACAGAGGCAGAAAAGGGTCTGGGTAAATGTATCAAATCACTACGATCCGACCGTGGTAGAGAATACATATTTTAAAAGTTTAAGGACTACTTGTCATCAGAGGAGATTACAACGCAATTGATTGCTCCTGACACTTCACAGCAGAATTGGGTAACAGAAAGAAGGAATATGACTCTTATGGAAATGGTAAGGTACATGATGAGTTATTTAGGTTTATCCGATTCGTTTTGCAGACTCGCTTTAGAGACAGCAGCTTACATTCTGAACTTGGTACCTTCTAAGTTAGTACCTTCTACTCCAACAGAATTGTGGACCGGGCGTAAGTCTAGTCTGAAACATATTCGAATTTTAGAGTGTTCAGCACATGTGCTGAAAGAGAACGCAGGTAAGTTGGAACCGATGACATAAATCTGTTTCTTTGTAGGGTATCCCAAGGGAATGAAGGGTGGTCTATTTTATAATTCTAAGGATCATAAAGTCATTATTAGCACTAATGCCCGATTCTTAGACGAGAATTATATTATGGATCATAGGCCCAAAAGCAATATTATTTTGGAAGAAATGAGAAAAAAATACTAGTAGAATGAAAAAATAAGTCATTGATATGTCATTATCTCGTCGTAGAGAGAGAATTATCGGGATAAGTACAAATTAAAAATAGGGTGCTAATGCACAAGATTCTAATTCTACACAGCATGTTACTGCTAATACACAGACACAGGTGGTGCCTCGTCGTAGTAGCAGGGTTGTTCATCAACCTGACCGGTATATGTTCTTAAGAGAGTCTTTTGACAAGATCCCGACAGAATTAGAAATCGAGCCCTGTAACTACAATGAAGCACTTCAACGTAAAGATACATATCTTTGGCAAAAGGCTATGAATTCATAGATAGAATCTATGTATTCCAATCAGGTCTGAAAAGTTGTAGAACCACCCGAAAGGATAAAATTCATTGGATGTAACTAGATCTACAAGAGGAAGAGAGGAGCAAATGGGAAGGTCGAAACCTTTAAAGTTAGGCTTGTTGCTAAAGGGTTACTCAGAAAGAAATGATCGATTATGAAAAAATCCTTTCGCCAGTACCTATGCTTAAGTCTATCCCGATTCTCTTATCTATTGCCGCTCATTTTGATTATAAAATCTAAAAAATAGATATCATGACAGCTTTCCTTAATAAAAGTCTTGACGAGTGTATCTATATGATACAAGTAGATGAATTCATTGCAAAGAGCCAAGAACACATGTTGTGTAAGCTTAAGAGATCCATTTATGGACTTAAGCAGGTATCAAAGTCTTGGACCACTCAATTTGATCAAGCCATTAAGTCTTTTAGTTTTGATCAAAGTCCAAATGAGTCATGTGTGTACAAGAAGCGCGACGAATGCGTGGTGATCTTCCTAGTACTTCGTGTAGATGATATCTTGCTCATCAGAAACGATGTAGGGGTATTATCCATGGTTAAATTATGGTTATCTGGGCAGTTCGATATGAATGACTTAGGAGAAGTCAGTCACATCCTTAGCATGCAGGATTTCAAAAAAAGATTTTTCTCTTTCAGGCATGAAATCACTATGTCTAAGGATCAGCGTCCTAAGACACCTGATGAGATAGAACAGAAGAAGGCAATTTCTTATGCTTCGGCAGTAGGAAGCCTTAGGTATGCTATGTTTTGCACCAAACCTGATATCTGCTTTGCTATTGGTATGGTTAGTAGATATCAATCTAACTCAGGATAGGAGCATTGGACTGCGATAAAGAATATAATCACGTACCTGAAAAGAACTAAGGATTATATGTTGGTTTACCAGGCAGATAGTCTAGTACCTTTGCGGTATACAGACTCAGATTTCTAATCTGACAGAAATTCCCGTAAGTCTACTTCAGGATGTGTGTTTACCTTAGTAGGGGGGCTATAAGTTAGAGGAGTATTAAGCAGTCCTGCATTGCTGATTCATCATAGAGGTCGAGTATGTGGCAGTTTCTGAAGCAGCCAAGGAGACCGTTTGGCTCAGGAACTTTCTATTGGATTTAGATGTGGTATTTTCAGTTCAGTCAGTTATTACACTTTATTATGATAATAGCGAAACGATTACAAACTCGAAAGAGCCAAGGATCCATAAGAAAATCAAGCACGTTGAGCGTAAGTATCACTTGATACGAGAAATTGTACAGATATGTGATGTTGTTGTAACCAAGATTGCATCAAAAGATAACCTTGCATATCCTTTTACAAAGATTTTACCGGCTAAAAATTTTGATAGTGATGTAGATGACATGGAAGTCAGATGTATGGCAGTATGGTTTTGAGTATAAGTGAAAAATTATTACAATTGGTATACTAAAAATAATATTTTTAGTATTAAATTTTATTTTTTATTAAAATTAATTTTTTATTTTATAAGAATCTTTATGAGTAATGTATGTGTATCACTTCTTTAATGTTATGCATGGATGTCTAATATTCTGTATAATATCTAATCTGGTGTATAGAATACGGCTTGCACACAGAAGATCAGATTTTAAATTTTTATAGAATATAATTTTTATGTTCACAGTTTAGATAAAAATGGACATACCATCGGTACAACTATAACACAGAGTTTTAGTAGACCTATCTTGGTTACAGAAAATAGATAATAGCGTCGTCTATTGTTTCGACTCTCTGTGCTAGTATACTTTGTGTGTATTGAACGGGATATTTTGGATAATTAATTTTATATTGATTATATAAATTAATTCACACCCCAAAATTATTATGAATAATGCTTATCCTCTTAATTTTGAAATAATTATTGATTTGCATATAGTTAATATTCGTTGTTTTGATTCATTAGAGGGTGCGATCTTATATAGGTTTATATTCTCGGTTAGTTGGATAGCGGTATTATTTATATGGTAAATATTAATTATTGACGAAATTTACGTTCCGAAAAATCAAAATTGACGATACCCCCTTAAGAAAGTTTATAAGTTTTGATAGGATCAAACCCTGCACGTAGATTTGATTATCCAACAGTCAAATAAGTTAAGTGGAAGAGTTTAAGGAATATCAAAATGCCGATTAAATTAAATTGTCAGTAATTAAATTTAATTGGCTGGTATCGAGAATCTTAACCTGGGAAAAAATAGTAAGCATTTAATAACAGAAGCTCAATACTATATGATCTTGAGATTATGAGTCAAAGTGCAATTATAGTTCTTTAGTGGTGTGAACTATAATTTTGTATTTTATAAAAATTACAAAAATCGTACTAGTTTTCTATAATTGCAGATACCGCTATGAGATTTGCTTAATTGCAGAAACTGCTAATATGTGTCTGTGTTCCACTGAAATTTTTACTCATAATTACTCCCTAGGTCCCTGCTGTAACCCTATATACACGTGGGTAGACTGAACCAGTTTCATAACTTGTCTTATAAGACTAAAGTTGTCCAGGTTCTGCTGGTACGAGTTTTTAGAGGATTTTAGCCCACACTAAAACCAAAAATCACATAAGATAATATAGTAGAAGATCTGACATGAGCTTCAACTCGGATTCAAATCGTAGTTGAAGATTCGACCAGTAAAAAGGTATTTTTCTAAATTAACTTCGGATGCACGAGTTTTATTTTGATCATTACGTTGGTCATCAAAAGTTTTATCTGGAGCCTGTTTTAGCATTTACTCATCCAGTTAATTTTTTTTTTCAGATAATCGTTTGCAAAAAAAAATCTAGGCAATTTTGCCTCCAACAATTTACACCCCTATATACTTCCCCTTTTCTTTTCATACAAACACAGCCTTCCTTTCCAAGCACGGCACCGCCTCACTAATTAGTTTAACACTAACAACTCAATTAACAGATTTGGCTAACTACAACTGGCATTAACTAACAGCTAGCTGACATATTACTAATACTAGCTATCTTACTGTTAATAAAATTACCATCAGGAGGATCGAACAATTACTTTTAATGTAGGGTCATTTCATAAAAACTATATTACAAAATGAGGGCAATGTTGACGTGACATCTTTTTGATCTAATGGTTGAAACTGTTTTAAAAGAGTTATCAACAGTTATCAAAATTAATAGTTTAGATCATTTACATATATACAGATCAACGATTTAAAATGAAAGAACCTATAAAGTCTTTTATAGGATTTGGATTAAAAAAATTAGAGAGGACAAAACTAAAGAAGACAGAAATTTAACTATGCTATTGCGATGAGGATGTCATAATAAGGTAATGAATTTCTTCAATTGAGTGTCAAATTAGTTGTACATCCTAAATAAATTTTTATTATTTTCTACTTTCGTAAATATGTAGGTTGTTGTGCATATTCTCAAATTTCTCTTTGAACTTAATATATATATGTATTGATGCATATTACATTTTCGTAGAATGACGAAGTAAAAATTTAAAGAGATAGATAACCAATAATGAAGACAAGTTCAAAGTTTTTTTGTTGTTGTTATTATAAGGCATTGAAGACAATATTTTGAAGATATTTTTGTTATTATAACACTTGATTTTTGGTAGTTTAAAGAGTGTTAATTTATAAGATATACAAAGTAATTTTTATTATTATCACGCTTATTTTGGTGGTTCAAAGAGTTTTAATTTTTATAATATATATTTTGAATAGATTTTATCATGCTATACTATTTTTCTTGAAATATTTTTTAGATTCTCAATGATATTGCACCAAATGTGTTTAATTCACTATTATTTAGTTGACACTATTTAACTCCTCTCCTATTAACTAATTTTGTTTTTTCTAGATTGATTAGTTAACATGGAAACACCATTGTTGATACATAGAGTTGTCACTTCAAGGTAGTTGTCGTAGTAAATCTTTTGTTATTACTTAGTTCTAATGTTAACATTTTTCATTACTTGTCACCCCAAGTTAGTTGTCGTAGTAAATCTTTGTTATTACTTAGTTCTAATGTTTAACATTTTTCATTACTTAGTTCTAATTGTCTTAAGATGTGTGTATGTAAAAAATAATTAATTTTGATTGGTTCAAATTATTTTATGAGTTCAAGCATGAATAATACCTAGTTATAAATACATGCCATGCATGTATTAAGTAAACATATTACATTGACGTAACGTTCCTTACGAACTAAATAACGTCCCCTATAAATGACTTAATGAGATTATTTTTAAGAGTCATGCTAACTACTGTCCAATGAGGGTGGTTAATAGACTAATGATAACAATTTTTTTTAATATCAATACACTTTTATATGTAGAGCATATCACTTTTAGTCACCCCCTAAACTCCAGGTCACGCGAAATACCTACAAACTACCAAATATAATACCCAACCCGAGAATACATTCTCAAAATAAAATATACATGCATTGTATATAATCGTCAAATGGCTTACATTACACGGTTCTAATACCGAAAAAATATGTTACAACATACATGTAACAGAAAGAACAAAAAAAGAAGACTACAACTCTTCTACCTCTTCGGTACTTCCAGATCAACCTGCGTGACCGGTACCTGAAGAAAAAATTAAATCCCACAATGTCAGCCCAAACTCGGCAGAAACTAGACAAGCATGCGATACAAGCTAAATATGCTAGAAAAATGAAGTGCAGTTTTAGACTCTCCTTCAAGCCTAGTTTGAAAATGGTTTTAGGTTACGACTCATTAGAGCTAGAAAACAGTTTTCACAAGTAACGGAAAAACGAGGATAAAAACCATGTTGGACTCACAAGAGCTCCGAAAATAATTTTTGTATTTCAACTCCCGCAGGCCATTGATACATTTTCTTTTACAAAAGTTTGGTCTATCCGTCTCGATATGCAGTTCATGCAATACGTGCAACACTTATCTCCTCAGGATCACATTTTCATCCTTCAGATATCACACTCACAAGTGCTTCGTCAGGACCTCGTTTTAGCCGACAGAGTGCACACACACACCCACACAAGTGCCTCGTCAGGACCTCGTTTCAATTGACAGAGCGCACACACACACATGCCTCATCAGGATCTCGTTTCAGCCGATAGAGCACACACACACATGCATCGCTAACCAAGGTTAATATTCACAGAACCACAAGTTCGTCTATCCCATTCCATATACTTATGCAAACCTAAATCAGAATTTAAAGTATAAAATCACGTACCAACACTACGTTTTACAAATCACATCACATGCTACACACGCGACTCATACAGCAAACACCACATGCATTCGCTCCTTAGAGCCCATATACATGCCTATAAAACTCTGCATTCTAAAGCATAAAATTACGTTACACATATCGATATTAAGTCATGTATAACTCCACAATTCGTACATAAATAAATTAAAGTTATAAATGCACATAACCAGTTATAAACGCACATAACCATTTATAACTTCGCATCATGACGCCACCCGCCAAACAACATGACATCCACTCACATGGACAACCAACAACTCATAAAACCAAGCATAACCCGAAGGCCAACGCTAAATCCCTCAAACCACGAGATCACAAAATATCACATTTCCTCCAAAGGTGCCATGAGCCCAAACACACCCATACCCAACCATGCTCCAACAACCCACATCTAGCCATGCACGTCACCCTCAAGAACGACACCTAAAAAAACATTTGAAGCCATTACACAACTCCCGAAGCCACCACACAACCAATCGAACCCGAAAAAGAATCCAATAGTATTTAAGTCGACTAATCCCATAATCAATAAACTGAATACCATTGAAAATCAATTGAAAACCAAGGAACCAACCACCAAACAACACAAAAAATCCCCAGGAACAAGAAATTTGATAAAAGTTTCCCCAAGGATGAAAAATAGGTTTTTCCAAACATTCGGCCTAAAACGGGTGAAAACGGTTAAGAAATTTTGGCATACCCTCACTATTTTGATCATAACGTTTTCTACAAAATGAATTTTGATGTGAAAGAGGTTTCATTGGAAAGAAGACTTCCGGGACTTCAATTTGAATATAAGAATGACCCAATTTTAAGTCCGGATGAGGGAGATACATCGATTTTAAAAACGAATTTTGAACTAGTGAAAAACAGACCACGGACTAGACCGCTCAAGCAGTCTATCCAGCGGTCTACAACCTGAGAGCAACCCAAGACCGCCCTCTAGACCGCTTGAGCGATCCCTCAAGCGATCAAACATCAAAAACTGATTTGTTTGGCAAATTTTGAGCTCCCAACCACCCTACAACCATCCAACAACCATCCAAACTCAAAATTGAAGCAACTAAAATTTCTTTCAACATCCTCGGATATACACAAGCCCAAGACTACCACCAAAACCTCAAAAGAAGCCCTCAAAACCCAATTCCATCCAACCAAAACCAACCAAAAATGATTTTAAAACTTAAGACCCGATTTATTCAAAATATAAATCACATTTTCATGCATTTTTAACCGGTAAAAACACGCACGATTACACGTATCACCCTTATAAGACATGAGAGTCTAGGATTCTACCTCGTTGAGTTAAAAATAGGATACCTCGATTGACGTACAAAATTGAGTTTCGTCAGAATAAAATTCTGTCTCAATGAAAGCGTAGCCCACCGTGCCAATAACAAGGATCCGTTGTTGGATCGTTGAAAACCGAGTCCCGGACTCCCGATAAGTTAGAGAGAAGGCAAAGAGAAAAAGAAAACTTAGCGGAAAAATTTTGAAAATATCTTTTGAAAATATTTAACTCCTGCTATTTATAGACCTCCAAAATATATTTTTTTTATTTTTAAAATTCGCACCGTAACGCCCAACGGCCCAGGGAACCAACCCTGCATGCATCTCTAACCCCAATCATGCATCAAAAAGCATTAAAACATGCTATCACGTAAACACGAAACGTGCGTCGAAAAATGCCAAAAAAGAAAATAGATCAGGATCTCACAACTCAACCCCTCAAAGAAATTTTGCCCCCAAAATTCAACTCAAGGTCAAAAGAAAACAAACCGTCGGTCGCAATCGACACAGGCATAGGAGATGGTTAGCCAAACCATTCCTATGATATAGTCAAATAGGGTCAGGCATCCTAAACAACGGCTAACTATCACAAAAATACGGGATCTAAAACTTTTCCCAACCTCACATCCTCACCAACCGCTGCTCACACAGCACACCACTCACGAAAACCATCACCAACTCCTAAACAGGTGCAACAAAGAAACTGGCCCAAAGCCTGCACACCCAAAAAGTACATCTGCTTGCTGAAGACATAACTACATCATCTGGCACGACCGGTGCCCTAGAAGAACTTGGAGCGTTAATGACATACACCCGGCCCTGTGTTAATCTGGGCTGCTCCCCTGGGATTTGAATGGCTATATCCCCATCTGTAATCCTAGAAGTCTAGACTGCAGGATGCTGTTGCTGATCCTGCACAAATGAACCCTCTAACGTGCCCACAGTACTCGGTGCACTCTCTCTCTGGGGACAAATCCTGTGAATATGTCCCGTCTGACCACATCTATAGCAAATCGGCAGCTCCATCCCCTGCGACTGATAAATCCATGAACCTTAGGACTGCCTCAGCTGCATACAATCCGCCATAGGATGCCCCGGCTGTCTACACCGATAACATCTCAACTGCTTTCCTTGCGGGCACCCCAACACACGATGCCCTAGCTGTTTACACCGATAGCAAAGCAACTCCCTCTACTCTGGCCTCCCAGATGAAGCAACCACTGGTACTGGTACAGGAACCTGCTGCTGATACGATCCCGCAGAATGAGAACTAGGACCAAACAACCTCTGGCGTTTATCCCCACGCCCCTAAAACTGAGCACCTCCACCATCCTCTTGCTGTATTCTACCCTCTCCCCTAACAATCTCAACTAGCTGACCGAAGGCACCCACCAACGCACGCAACAACTCTATGGCCTCACACGGTCCTTGGAAAGCACTTGCATCCCCAGCATAAGGGATAGAAACATTCCCTTGGCCTTGACCACGGCCTCGCAGGCATCGCGTCTATATGAAAGAAACAGAACATAAGACGCAACACATAAGCACATAAGCATAAACCACATATGCATGCTAACACATAAGCATATAGGTTCATGCTAAACAAAATCCCACATACTGAGGAGAACCGACAAGAATGGCACGTCAATCTGGACAACCTACTCAGACTCCCTGCAAGAAATCACGTCAGCTAAACGCATTTCCATCTTAGCTCCAAATCTGTTAATCCAAACACCCAAAGGAATGATTAATCAATCCCACAGTTCAACCCTCATGCTCATATATAGACATCATTCACATATCTAATATGCTGACACGTTCATGTTATCAAATCGTCTAAACACATGCAATCAAGCACACGCAATCAACCTCACACGGTGATACACCCTCTTTCCACGGCTCTAGGTATTCGAACCCAAAGCTCTGATACCAAGTTGTCACGTCCCAAACTCCAGGTCAAGTGAAACACCCACAAATAACCAAACATAATACTGAAGCCGAAAATACACTCTCAAAATAAAACATACATACATTGTATATAATTGCCAAATAGCTTATATTGCATGGTTCCAACACCAAAAAATATGTTACAACATACATGTAACAGAAAGAACAAAAAAAGAAAACTACAGCTCTTCCACCTCTCTGGCACCTCCAGATCAATCTGCGTGACCGGTACCTGAAGAAAATCAAATCCCACAACATGAGTCAAAGCTCAGCAGAAACTAGGCAAACATGCGATACAAGCTAAACATGCTAGAAAAATGAGGTGCAATTTTAGACTCTCCTTCAAGACCAGTTTGAAAATGGTTTTAGGTCACGGCTCATCAGAGTCAAAAAATAGTTTTCACAAGCAACGAGAAAGCGAGGATAAAAACCTTGTTGGACTCACAAGAGCCCCGAAAACGATTCTTGTATTTCGACTCCCGCAGGCCTTTGGTACATTTTCTTTTACAAAAGTTTGGTCTATCTATCCCAATATGCAGTTCATGCAATACATGCAACACTTATCTCCTCAGGATCACATTTCCATCCTTCAAATATCACACTCACAAGTGCCTCGTCAGGACCTCGTTTCAGCCGACAGAGGACCTCGTTTCAGTCGACAGAGCGTGCACACACACAAGCCTCGTTAGGACCTCGTTTCAGCAAACAGAGCACACACGCACACATGCATCGCTAATCAGGGTTAACATTCACATAATCACAAGTTCGTCTATCCCATTCCATATGCTTATGCAAACCTAAACTAGAGTTTAAAGGATAAAATCACGTACCAATACTACGTTTCACAAACCACGTCACATGCTACGCACGCGACTCATACAACATACACCACATGCATCCGCTCCTTAGAGCCCACATACATGCCTATAAAACTCTGCGTTCTAAAGCATAAAATTACGTTACACATATCAACAACAAGTCATGTATAACTTCACAATTCGTACAAAAATAAATTAAAGTTATAAATGCACATAACCAGTTATAAATGCACACAGTCATATATAACTTCACATCATGACGCCACCTGCCAAACAATCTAACATCCACTCACATGGACAACCAACAATCCATAAAACCAAGCATAACCCGAAGACCAACGCTAAACCCCTCAAACCACGATATCACAAAACATCATATTTCCTCCAAAGGTGCCATGAGCCCAAACACGTACATACCCAACCACGACGCACACAATCAGGCCCCAACAACCCACATCTAGCCATGCACGTTACCCTCGAGAACGGAACCTAAACAAACATTCGAAGCCACGACACGACTCCCGAAGCCATCACACAACCAATCGAACCCCAAGAAGAATCCAATAGTATTTCAATCGACTAATCCCATAATCAAACAACTGAATACCATTGGAAACCAATGACCCAACCACCAAACAACACAACAAACTCTCAAGGAACAAGAAATTTGATAAAAAAGTTGCCCCAATGATGAAAAATAGGCTTTTCCAAACATTCGGCCAAAACCGGGTGAAAAACGGTTAAGAAATTCTGGCATACTCTCATTATTTTGATCATAACTTTATCTAAAAAAAGAATTGTGATGTGAGAGAGGTGTCATTGGAAAGAAGCCTTCTGAGGCTTCAATTTGACCACAAGAACGACCCCATTCCGAGCACAAGAACGACCCCATTCCGAGCTGGCTGTCCAGCGGTTTACAACCGGAGAGCAACCCAAGACCGCCCTCTAGACCACTTGAGCGGTCCCTCAACCGGTCTAACACCAGAAACTAATCTGTTTGGCAAATTTTGAGCTCCCAACCACCCTACAATCATCCAACAACCACCAAACACAAAATCGAAGCAACCAAACTTTCTTTCAACATCCTCAAGCATACACAAGACCAAGAATATCACCAAAACCTCAAAAGAAACCCTCAAAACCCAATTCCATCCAACCAAAACCAACCAAAAACGATTTTAAAACCTAAAACCCGATTTATTCGAAACATAAACCCCATTTTCATGCATTTTTAACTAGTAAAAACACACACGATTACACGTAACACCCTTATAAGACATGAGAGTCTAAGATCCTACCTCATTGAGTTAAAAACTCAACGTCTCGATTCACGTGTAAAATCGAGTTTCGTCGGAATAAAATTTCGTCCGGTTGAACGCGTAGCCCACCGTGCCAATAACAAGGATCCGTTGTTAGATCGTTGAAAACTGAGCTCCGGGCCCCCGAGAAGTTAGAGAAAATACAAAAAGAAAAAGAAAACTTAGCGAAGAAGTTTTGAAAATATTTTTTGAAAATGTCTAACTCATGATATTTATAGGTCTCCAACATTTTTCTTTTTTTTTTAAATTCACACCGTAACGCTCAACGGTATTGGGAACCAACCCCGCGTGCATATCTAACCCCGATTATGCATCAAAAAGCATTAAAGCATGTTATCACGTAAATACGAAATGCGCGTCGAAAAATACTAAAAAAATGAGTCAGAATCTCACACTTTTACAGATATTAATATATTTTTGCGTAAATACCTATGATGGAGAGAGGGGGAGGAGGGTTGATTAATTTATCATTCCCAAAGAATTTGTTTGCCCACCAAATGACACCGATCCCTGCTTATAAATAAAATAAAATAATACCTAACCCTTAAACTAATAGCTAGATATTGACAATAATAAACAAATAAATAAAAACTAAATTTCAGGATCACTTGCATAACATTCCATTCAATGTTTCTCCATCCATCATTTCCATATAATTGAACGACACTTCATTCCGTAACATAGACTTCATTTCCCTAATATCCGGATTGTCAAAAAGTTCATTTTATATATATATATATATATATATATATTTATTTATTTATTTATTTAAAAGGAGAAAATTCATTTTTGTCGATTTTTTTGTATAAAGAAATAGCCCAAATCTCTTTAATATTTATATTTCCCTAAATTTAAAGATATTAAAAAGTAAGAAATGTGATTAAAATATGAACATGTTTTAAAAAGAAGCAAAAAGATAAGCTTTTTTTAGAAAATGTGACTTTTATGTCTTTAATAATTTCTTCAACTCTGGTCAATTTTTTTTTTATTTTTTCAATTACTCTAAGTTAAAATGAATCACAAAAATAAAAAGCTTGATCAAAAGACACGAAAAGTTAAATTTTGTTTTAATAGAAAACGTGACGCTTATTTTGTTGGTAATTTTTTGAGCTCTGGTCAATCTTTTAAAAAAAATTCAATTCCTCTAAGTTAAAATGAATCACAAAAGTAAAAATAAAGTGATTAAACATAAAAAATGATTTTAAAAAAGAAACCTAAAAAACCAAACTTTTGAGAGAATCTAAACGAGCTAACATAGCAAAAACGAGGCACTTGTTGTGCTTAAAAGCATAGTATAAGCCTGTTGTGCCCTTAAAGGGCTGAGCAGGTAACAAATTGTATAATTTGAATTGTTAAATTTATAGAGCATAAGGTGTTAGGTTCCTCAATGAGAGAGCTCTGAAAAAAAAAAATGGCAGGTACATATAATTTTAAAAATAAACAATTGAACAGGTGTAATCTGACTGTATTGGATCAATTTAATTTTAAATTAGATAATCAACTTGACAAATTCTACAAGTTAAATGATTCAAATCATACAATTTGGTATGAGATCAACTTCATTAGAGAGCATAATGGGCCTTGTTCTCACACATCAAAAAAAAGGTAAAAAAATGAATTTCAGGGTTGCTTGCGCAACCTTCCTTTTAGTCTTATAAATTATAGCAGTAAAGACATAATTATTACTTTAAGTAGAAAGTGCTTATTAAATTTGTAATCTTATTACTTTTAGTAGTAAAATTTATATTTGTTAATTCCTAATCAGAAATTACAAATAAAAAACTATAATCACACTTGTTGAATATTATTTACTTTTTGCTAAATTGTAAAGAAAAATATAAAAAAATATGGTAAAAAAACACCATTTTTTCTATTAATCATTTCCATATAGTTGAACGCCAATTTGATGTCGGTAACATAAGATATCATCTCTCAAATAACCATGCCTGGGATTTGAAAAAGTTTAGTTTTTTGCTTCGTTAAAAATGAGAAAATTGTCAAAAAAATTGCACGTATATTTCATACAATAACTTTATAAAGACAAGTATAGTTATATAGTAATACAAAAGAGAAGCTATATTAGGCTATACACAAATTAAGGCTACTATCACGATTGACCCTTAAGAGAATGGATTCTAAACAAATTGGACTACAATTTCTCCAATCACTGACAGCTAATGCCAGCACTCCCCCACAAATTGATGCATATATATCTTTCATGCACAACTTGTCAAGTGAACTGCAGAAGGCTTTGCTGGAAACAGCTTTTGTAAGAATGTTTGCCTGTTGGTCCTCAGATCTAACAAACATAAATCGAATTATCTTTGCTTCGAGATTCTGTTTGATGAAATGTCTATCCACTTCAACATGTTTAGTACGGTCATGTTGAACTGAGTTATGAATAATATCAATAGTTGCTTTGTTGTCACAAAACAAGTCCATTTCAGAACTACGAGGAAAGCCAATCTCATTTAGAAACCTTTTAAGCTAAAGAAGCTCACAAAGTCCCTTGGCCATTCCTCTGAACTCAGCTTCAGCATTTGATAATGCCACCACCTTTTTCTTCTTACTTCTCCATGTAACAAGATTTTCTCCTACGAAAGTAAAGTAGCATGATGTGGATTTTCCATTAGAGATATTCCCTACCCAATTTGCATCCGTTTAACCTTCGATGTCTAGATGATTATTTTTTGAGAACATAAGCCATTTTCCCATAAGAAGACATTAGATAGCGAAGAATCCGAATTACTGCATCCATATGATCTTCACTTGGACAATACATAAATTGACTCACTACACTTACAGCATAGGCTATATCTAGGCGAGTATGAGATAAATAGATTAACTTACCCACAAATCTTTGATATATCTCTTTATTCGTTGGTACATGATCTGAACATTCTCCAAGTTTATGATTCTGAACAATTGGAGTATCAGCTAACTTGCAGTATAACAATCCCACTTCAGACAACAAATCTAACACATATTTCCTTTGAGAGAGAAATATACTTTGTTTTGATCTAGCTACCTCAAATTCCAAAAAATATTTGAGTCCTCTAAGGTTCTTCATTTCAAATTCAGTTACTAGTTACTCTTAAAGTCTAGAGATCTCCTCTATGTCATCTCCTGTAATAATCATGTCATCTACATAGATAATAAGAGTTGTTACCTTCCCTAATCGATGTTTCAAGAATAGAGTGTGATTTGAATTGGTTTAGGTAAAACCATACTTTCTCATAGCCAAGCTAAACCGACTAAACCATGCACGGGGTGATTGTTTTAACCCGTATAGTGCCCTTTGTAGTTTACACACCACCCCCGTCTTTGAAGATGTCGTGTATCCTTGTGGAATATCCATGTAAACCTCCTCCTCCTCGAGATCACCATAAAAAAATGCACTCTTTACGTCAAACTAATGTAGTGGCCAGTCCAAATTTGCTGCAAGGGATAACAGGACTCTGACCGTATTCAGCTTTGCCACGGGTGAGAAGGTTTCTTGGTAGTCTATGCCATATGTTTGTGTGAATCCCTTTGCCACAAGTCTCGCCTTGTACCGTTCAATCGATCGATCTGCCTTGTGTTTAATGGAGAAAACCCATCTGCACCCCACGGTCTTCTTTCCCTTCGGTAATGAAACAAGAGCCCATGTTTTACTCTTTTCTAGAGCCTCCATTTCTGCTTTTATGGCTTGAGATCACTTGGGATCTACAAGACTTCTTCTACTCTACTGGGAACATGGTATTCAGATAGCTTATGCACAAACTCCTTGAGCATTTCTGATAATCTCTGAGTAGACACATAATTGGCAATTGGGTATCTTGATCTTCTTTCCTTAGAATACGAAGAGTACCGATGTGATGGCTTGCCACGATTGTGTCTAAAAGGTAAAATAGAACCAGCAGAGTTATCCAAATCATTAATAGGTGTGATGGGAGAGCTTACCTCAACAATATTCTCAGGAGAAGGGTTTTCAGGTACCGAGGAGTGAGGTTCTTCATTTCTAAGTTCAGATGACTCAGATTCAGCTTCCTAAATAATATCAGAATTATTTCTTCTTTCTTCACTAACCACGACTTCATTGCCATCACCCATTTGTACTGGGTTGTCTTCAAAGCCTGGCCAAAGCTGCCAATTCAACTCTTCATCTCGAATCTCCCCCTGAAAGGATGAATTGGATACCGATGAAGAGAAGAAAGACTCGGTTTCTAAGAAGGTGACAATCATAGTGACATAAGTGTGCTTTGTGACCGGGTGATAGCAATGATATCCCTTTTGGTGTGTAGCGTACCCTAAAAAAATACAACGAACAGTGCACGGGTCAAGTTTAGTTCATTGACTTTTATGGAGATGAACAAAAGCGACACAACAATAGATTCAAGGTGGAAGTAGCAAAATAGTAGGTAATGAGACATATTCAGAAAGAACCTGCAATGGGGTCTTAAACTTCAGCACTTTCAAAGACATTCGGTTCAATAGATATACTGCTGTGGCAATAGCATTATCCCAATAGCTACTCAGCACATGTGCCCCAATCAAGAGGGCACGAGCTGTTTCTAAGGTAAGCCGATTCTTCCTTTCGGCAACCTTATTTTGTTGAGGTGTTTGAGCACATGACGTTTCATGAAGAAGTCCATGGGTCTCAAAGTAATCTTGAAATTTCTTATTAACATATTCACCACCATTATCAAACCGAATAAGTTAAATTTTAGCTGAAATTTGAGTTTGAAGCATTTCATGAAAAGATTGAAACACATTAAACACGTCATCCTTAT
The DNA here is from genome assembly GCA_034768845.1 of Heliamphora exappendiculata. Lineage (NCBI taxonomy): Eukaryota > Viridiplantae > Streptophyta > Magnoliopsida > Ericales > Sarraceniaceae > Heliamphora > Heliamphora exappendiculata. Next base: position 9,622 of record JAOTRH010303285.1, on the reverse strand, counting down.
GTTTTAATAAATACAGCTAGGTCATATGAGTGCAGTCATCGATAAATATCACAAACCAACGAATGCCAGAAGAAGTGCTAATTGGAGAAGGTCCCCAAACATCTGAATGAACTAAAGCAAAAGGAATGTCACTTTTATTCAAACTTGTGGAATAAGATGAGCCCGACCATAACTGATATCATCCAGGTAGTATAGCCCATAGGTAGGAAGTGAGAACCCATAAAGAACGAATGGATCAAGAAAAACTTCAATGGGGTGCGTAGCAAAGATGGAAAAGCTGGCATTGGTGTAATCCTTAGAGGCAATAGAGGGAATATACAAGGTTCTTGTGTTGATAGCTTACAAATGGCTGTAGAGAGTGACCATGTGAACATTTTGGGGGCTTTAACGACAGTAAAATTAGGAAAAAGACTGAACGTGTGCAGGCTTCACTTAGAAGGAGGCTCTATTGGAGTGATCAATGCAATTAACTCCGTCTTGGAAAACTTTTATATTTCAGAGGCTATTGTTGAGTAAGTTCAAGCACAATTTCGAGACTTTCAAGAGACAGTATGCACTCATATCTCAAGACATGAAAACTCTGTGACATATGCTTCGTTAAGACTTCCAATATCAATGAAAGAAACCCAAGACATGAATGCAAAATGTTCATTTTCCTCTTCGTTCACTAGTTAATGTTAAGTATGTAGCTTAATTTAAATTTGTTTCTTATTTATTCGGATAATTGTTAGATAAAAAAAATTTTAAACATTCACAACTCCGCATACATATGCACCCTTTAGAACACTAATATTTTTGAAACTCGTGTTTCATGATCTATGAAATAAAATATAAAATATATTAATAATAAATGTAGAAACTTATTAAAATTCATCTTTAGTAGTAAATAAAACTTATTCGAAGTACAAAATAAAATAAAAAGTTACTACATTCAAGGAATTGGATAACACTCTCAAATACTTAATTAGTCTTTCAAAATAAAATTATATATATTAAAAGAGAGTTTTTTTTTTGTTTCAATAGACTGAAAGAATTCTCAAAATTTAAAAATAATATATGTTTGGATGCACAAATTTGGTAGATTTTCAAAAAATGTAAGATATCGGATGTTGTAGAATTAAGCCTATATTTGAACTAAAAATCTTAATGGCTTTTTTTTAGAGTTTTTTTTTTAATTTTTTTTGAATTAAATTTTTTATATTTTGATTTAAATTTTTTTACTTTTTTAGTTCCTTGTAATAAGAGAATTCTAAGATATATGCTCGGTATGATCAAATTTTTTAAAAAAAAATTACTAAATACGAAAAACTAAGAAAAAAAAATCAAAAAGTCGGCTAAATTGGTTTTTTTTTCCGTTTATATGAACTTTTTTTTTAAAGTTTTGATCAAAAAATTTTATTTTTTTATTTCCTCATGATCGGAGAAAAAATCTAAAAGTGTACTCATTTAAATTAATGTTTAAAAAATCACTAAAAATGAAAAAATTTATAAAAAAAATTAGTTTAAATACAAGCTAAATTAGGCTTCATATATTTGGAGACTAATTTTGTTTTTTTTTCTATTTGTTAAATACTTTAGCAGTCATATTTTCTCAGCTCCTCATGCGCTGCAAACTACGAATTTAAAACCTATTTACAGCGAGGGATAGCAAAAAAATAAAAATAAAATAAAACCCAACCATTATTTCTTACTTGACGAGTTTCTTTGAATTTTGCAAGAAGATATGATTAGCCATAATATTATATTATAGTGTTATTGTCAAAGATATGCCATTCCTAATTGGAGTGACAGTGACAATTTGAATTACAGTATTATTGAGTATTTATTTATTGTTAACAATATTTAAAATTTTGCATTTATTTATTGTTAAGGATATTCAGAATTTTACCAGTATCGGCAGATGAAATGATAGCATGCACACATGTGATTAATTTTAATTTTTTTTTAATTTTTATAAAGTTATTAACTCAACAAAAAGTACACATTATAAAAACATATATTAACTATTCTTATATTCATCCTGTAGCATTTTTTTTTGCTAATTTTAAAAAAATAATAATAATAATAATAAATATATAGATTTATAGATAAGATTTTAAAATTTTTCATCAAAATAGTAGCCAGTGCTCCTGCCACTTGATAGCATTTTAGATGACCAATTCAGGTACGTCAAATCACGTAGAACGAGTACAAGAATTTTTTACAACTTAAATGAGAAGCGATGATGTTTAAGCTTCAATTAAACTCTAAAAATAGAATTTAATTTATTAAAATAATTTATTAACTCTTGAAAATAAAATTAATTACTAATTAATTTTGCTCAAAAAAAACAAAAAAAATTATTAACACCAACCGCATAAGAACAACACCATTCACTCCTCCCAAAATGAGGAAGAGAAGAAGCCCAAACGAGCACTAAAAATCGAAAAGGATAAAAATCAAAGGACGGTGCTAAGGGAACAACAGGAGCCTACAACCCAAAATAAAAAGACCAACAAAAACACAATACCATCAAGCAAATTGCAAACGTACATATAATTTTAAGCTCTTAATAGCTGTAATCTTAAAAGAGAGAATTAACCATCGTAAAGGCTGATGGGTCTATAATCGATTTAATCCACAGTGCTACCTTGATCTTCACCTCTTCAACTGCTTAGCACCACCCCACTACAACTTGATGAAAAGTTATCCTATTTAAGGCCAGCCAAATTACCAGGTTGTAGCATAAGAACTACATCCCCAAATCCTCAAGGCTAGCCCTCTGCATTTGATACCTCTCCACCACAACATTAGATCATGAAGGTCTTTAAGAGATACCTAACTAAAGCCCCAACAATCCATAACACCAGACCAAACCCTCTAAGCCCACTCGCAAACCAGCAACATGTGGGGAGATGACTCAACAATATCAGCTCTGCATAGGACACAGGCCACAGAGTTAAGAGTTAGGGAGAATCAACGATCTTGATAAGAGGTCTTTAGTGGGAATTCTATTGATGAGAGCTATCGACACAAAGAGTTGTACTTTAGGGGGAATGTACTTCACCCAAACCTCTCTCAGATTGGATTTTTTATTTCCTTTCCTTAGCTCAAGTTCTCTGCACAAGGAGCTAATAGAGAAAAGGCCATTTTTTACCCCTTCTCACCTTAGTTCATCTTTGTCACTCACTCTAGGCATCAAATTCTTCAAGCTTTCCAGCATTTGAGTCAAGTCACTTCTTTCCAATACATAGAGACTGCACAAAGTAGCTTTGATGAGTTATGTAGCCTCTCTGCCTTGGATAGTGTAGCGACCCGGTACGTTTTTATTTTTGATTATTTATTGTGACGTAATTAAATTATCAAAAACGGTTTTGAATCATAATTTAGTACGTTTATTTTACTTTATTTGGGTTAAGTAATTTGACATAAATAAATTACCGAAAGAATTAATTACGATTAAATCAAGTAAGATCATTTAAATTAAAATTGGATTTAAGGATTAATTAATGGTTGGGAATACTAGTATTATAAATTATTAGAACAAACAAGGCTTAAGTGTGGGATTCTCCCGAGAAACCTTAAAAAAAGAAAAAAAAATTCATCTCAGCCGAAGCTGAGATGCTTCTGGAAGAAGTAGAGGAGAGATCGAAAGAGAGAACCTTCAAGAAAGAGAGATCGGCACATAAGAGAGACCCGAAGGTCCCCCTTCCCCGGTCACTGAGTTTCCTCACTATTGCCGCAAGCCAGCGACGACGTCGGCGCCACCACTAGCCACCACCGCAACTGCCAGCGACTACATTCTAGCCCCACCACCAGTAGCGCTGGCCCCCTGTTCTTCTTTTTCACCTTCGTTATTCCTGTTTTCGCCCATAATAGAGCTCAAATTGGGAGACCAAGCTTTTTCTACAACGGAGGATCTATTACTCAAAGTTGCCACCGAGGTGGATTCAAGCCATTCAAGTTGGAGATTTTGCAACTGGACCATCGAAAACCAAATTTCAAAGGAGCCAAATAACTTAAGGCTTTCTGAGATTGGGCAAAATTTCAAAGTTTACGGCTCAACCAGGTAGGATTTAGACTAATTTTAGTGGTTTGCTTTGATTTGTGTTGATTTTGTCTAATTTTATAAAAATCCTAGTTCATGAGTGAAGAAAATGAATGTTCTGTCTAACTTTTTGAATTGATAGATTCAAATTCATAAGATTTATGTTTAATGGTGAAGTAGGGATGTCTACATGAATTGGATTTTGAGGAGTTGTTAGAGTGTATAAGGTGGGGAGTGGTGATACGTAAGACTAAATTGATAGCCCAAGTGAGAATATTTGAGCCTAGTTACTTGTTGGTTAAATTATTGAAAGTCAGACTTGTAATTTAAAGGAGAAGTTTGGAAAAATTCATGAAGTTATACATGTTGGAATTTTTTTAAATTCAATTGGCTTTATTTCTTAATTCAATTAGCAATTGAATTGGTCATTCAATTGGCAATTGAATTTAGGCCATTCAATTGGATTCAATACTAGAATTCAATTGACAACTGAATTGGTCATTCAATTGCCAATTCAATTCTGGTGTAACTCTCCATGAGAGAAATCCTATATAAAAATACTTATGTTGTATTCTGAAAACACACACAGACAAGAGGTAAGTGGATACAGAATACAGTGAGAGGAGGAAGAGATATACAAATTCTGATAGTCTATTGTGAGAGAGAGAAAGACAGACGAGGTACGTTCGTAGCCGATCCTTTATGGTGTTCTAATATTCGGGTCACTCGTTTTATCCTGAAAAAGTGACGCCGGTGGAAACTTAGAATACCCTCGGTGGACGGTGAATCATTCTTAAGGAAACTGCGTTTGCAGGACTCGATTTGCATATTCTGCTCATGTTATTTTCTGCAATTTTGTTTCTGTAAATACTATTTATTGTAATCTTTGAAAGTTAATAAAAATGTATTTTCTGAATCACCGAGCATGTATTTTGTGGTGTTATATTTCTTCCAATAATACATACATTTATGGTGCACTTAAATTGGTTTCATAGTGATGTATTAAGATATAAAATAAGATGAGTTATTAAAAATATGTTGTTGACCGGTGGTGGTTGTACCAAAGCCTAGGGCTATCTGGCTTAACTTCCTATTAAAATAATTAGGTTTATAAACCATTGAAGCAAATGAATCACTTAAGTCATTAAACCTTAATATCTATGAAGGCTTAAGTTACAAACCTAGTTGAAAATTCATAAATGGGCAGATGATCTAATAATGATTGGATAATTGTGATTAAAATAGACTACAAGAGAATTGGCTGAGCAATGCAAGTTGTTGAGTCGTAGTTCGTGAGTTAAATTCACAATTCAAGTTAAATGAACCTAGAAAGAATTGTGCTAATCTCAATAAGCTTACGGGTTTTTTAATGTGTTTCTATGAAAGTTGAATTGTTATTTTAAGGAAGAATCAACGTTGAATATGAACACTTAGATACTAATTGAATAAATAAAGCTTTGAAACTTTTTATCATGGTGATTAGTGATTGAAGTTGATTTAATGAAGTATTATTGGAGTCTCATGATGGGTTAGTTTGATTTGAGTCAAATCGACAGTTTAAGTGGAAGTCAAAAAAAAACTTTTCCATATAACCTTCACTCTTAATGTTGGAATTGAAGGATGAATTTATGATGGATGAATAACATAAATAAATTGGATCTCGGAGAACGCTGTTGAGGCCAAATAACATGTTGATTCTAGATTTGGGAATTTGCAATTATTGTTTACTTGGGAAACTTGGAGGTTTAAAGTATATTGTGAAAAGAGAATGCTTAAGTGGATAATAACGGATTTGAAAATTTATGAGTATGTTAAACTAATAATTTAAACTTTTATGAGCCGACTTCGTTAAAGCATATGTTGTGGAATTGGTGATGAAACCATGTGATCAAGTGAGAGTGTTGTAACTTGTTTATTTGAAGATTACGGATTGAATCTGTGATTTAATTAAGAAATTTGAAATTGTATGAAAATTATGAATTATTTATGGTTTGAATCTGTTTAACAAATAAATTAGAACCATGTGATTTAATCAATGTTGAATTATGACGAATTTTTGATATGAAAGGAAATGCTACAGAGTTGATTTGAAACTTGATGATGAGGGTTTAGAAACAGAATAATATAACAATTGTGAATGAGAAGAATTGTTAATGTAATTATAATGGGAAAATGGTGAACGGTTGAAACTTTGAATATTATTAACTTGACTTGAATATATAAAGTTGAATTGGAAAAATATAAGACATAATCTAATCTGTGGAATATTGAATCAGAATGATGAATTGAACTCAGTAATTTGTGAATAAGAATTGACATATTATGATTATGAAAATGAATTGGGGAGATGGACTCCCAGTGGTTAATGACTAATGATGTGTAAATCGAATATTGAACCGAGAATAGTTTATGTGGATGTGATAAGTTGGGCTTGACTAGTTCCGTGGTGAAAGATCGAAAATTTGCGTAAGATAGGTACCGTGTTCTCTCGAGTTAGCCCCCTAAAACGGGCGTGATTGTGTCGTGGTGAGTTATAGAGGTATCTATTACCCAATAGGGAGGAATTTCTATAAGTTGCATCTAACATTGGCATTAGATGATTGTAGTGGTGAGTTATAGAGCTATCTATTACCCAATGATTTCGCGTAACCTATTGAAAAAATATAGAAAAGTTTCTACGAGCTGCACCCTACATCGGTTCAGTATTTGATTGATGAAATAAAATGTAACTGTCGATAATGAATTAAAAAAAATTAATAGTTTTATAATAGATAAACGTGTGTTGGTAGTCGATAACTTATTAAAAATAAAATGAGAATGAAAGTGAGAACTAAAGAAAGAATAAAGAGAAATTATAATTTATGTCAACAATTGAATTGGAATGAATAATGAGCTTAATAAGAATGAGGAGATAAAAAGAAAAATGAATAATTTTTATAAAAAATATAAATCTAGATATTGGATAACGAACCAAAGAGAATGGAATTGAAAACGAGAACAAGATAATTTTAAAAAATATGAGACGAATGAAATAGAATAAAAAAATGAATCAATCTTTAAGGTGGGTGAGCGTAGAATTTCAATTAGTGGTAGAATAAATAAAAATGTGTTAAATAATTTAATAAGAAACAGTAAAGATTAAGTAAATAAAGAATGAAGTGACGACGAACAAAAATGGGTTGTAAACATGATGTGAATGAAATTGCATTGTTGTATTTATCACCACACCTCCCAAGTCATGTATTATACATTAGTTAGTCTTTTCCTACGAGTTTCGGTTCACGTTTGTTGGTTGAAAATTTTTACAGGTCCAAGCGAACAGGAGAAAATCTATGATATATTAGAGCATTTCTTCTAAACTTTGGAGATTAAGTGCTGATTTTGTTGTATTTTAGACTTAGTGAAGGCAACAGATGTATGGATTTTATGGAAATTTCTTTATGTTTTGAGAAATATTACGGAAAAGTTACTTTCTTGAATATGTTTTATTACTCAAGTGGTTTAAAATGAATGAGATGGACATGAATGCTAAGTAGTTGATTGAACTCGAATATTAGTAGAATGTATGCTTAATTTATAATTAGATGATGTGATATTTATTATGTTATAATTGTGATTGTGGGTTGAAATTAAGGCGATGCTTGAATATATACATGATTGTTGAGTTTAACAGGTTTACAGAAAAATTGAAATAGTTCGAAAAATAAAAGAGACTCTGCCGAAATTTTTAAGATTTATACTTAGATTATTTTGTAATCGATGAGTTAAGTTCTCTTAAAAGTAGATAAAAGAATAAGTAACACCGTCATAAATTTGTGAGTTGGTGATCTATGTTATGGAATTGGAAGAAAGATAATGAGACTAGATTGTTTAGTGTGGTTGGATTTAAGTGACCAATCTCGGAAAGAAAACAAGTTTGAAAATAAACTAAGTTCAGGAAGTTAGATTATATAAAAAAAGATTTTCATCACTTACTCAATGAAGTTAGGTAGTCACGTGAGGTTCACGTCTCTCGGGTCGAGAGCGTGATAGATAGGATCCTCTTCTTCTAAAGAATTAACCTTTTTTATACCTCTCAACCAGAGTATCCCAATTTTTTATCAACCTTGGATTCATACCCACTGGGTGACCTAAATATCTCAATGGAAGAGTACCCACTTTTCATTTAAGTTGAGTTGGATATATCCACAGATTGGCCTATGAGACTCCCACTTCACGAACCATGCTCTTGGAAAAATCAACCTTGAAACCAAATGTTAGCTCAAAACACCTGAGAATCCTTTTGATGCACAACACTTCCTCTTCAATAGGGATGCAAAAGATGACAGTGTCATCTACAAACTGCAGATGACTTATAGTTAAGCCCTGAGCCACAACTTCTACCTCCTTAATTTGCCCAAGCCTCTTGACTTTATCTAGCATCACATTAAGACCATAATTGCACAGCAACATTAAATAAGATAGGGGAAAGAGAGTTCCCTTGTCTAATCTCCCTCTCCAACTTAAATTGCCTTGAGGGAGAACCATTCACAAGAATAAATATGGATGCTGTAGACACACACTCCCACATTCAGTTGAGCCATTTGGGCCCAAACCTTATTAGCTTGATAATTTGGATCAGGTATTCCCAACACATACTGTCATAGTCTCTTTCGAACTCAATTTTAAAAATAAGGCCAAACTTTTTCATTCTCATCTAATCGTTTATAATTTCATTAATGATGAGTATCCCATCTAAGATTTGTCACCCTTTAACAAAGGTAGTTTGCTTCTCATCAATCACTTGATCCATGACACATTTCAATGTACCAAATAGTACTTTAACAAGAATTTTGTATATTGATCCCACAAGGCTAATAGGTGTATATTCTTTCAAGGACTGAGGGCCCTCAACTTTAGGAATAACGGTAATGAAAAAGAAGTTTAGGCACTTGAGAATCTTTTCATGTTTGTGGAATTCTCTCAAGAATATCATCACAGCTTATCTAACCACCCCCCAAAACTTCATAAAAAATTTGAAGTTAAATCCATCTGGACTCGAGTTTTATTCCCACCACAGCTTTTAATTGCATTGAGCGCCTCAGTAGTAATGAAAGGGATCTCCAGTTGTAGCATACTGTCCATGTCCAGAGTCTTCGACACGTCACATCCAAACTCAAGCCTCCTCCATTTGACTTCTCTATACATTCTAGAAAAGAATTTGGTAACGTCTTCCTTTACCTGTTGGGACTGAGCTAAGATCCATCCATCTTAAGTAATCTCCCCAATAAAATTCCTTTTATACCCTATTATTTGCCATGGTGTGGAAGAATGTGGTGTTTTGATCCCTAAACTTTAGCCAATTTTGCCTTGATTTCTGTCTCCATAGTCTCTCAAGTCTCTTATGAAGGCACCACAACCTTGCTCTCAATTCCTTTTTTGATGCTATTTGACCCCCTTCAATGACATCACTCTCTTTTGCTATGTCTATCTCATGTAATTCCTTTTCAACTTTTGCTATTCCACCTTCAATCTTATCAAACACTATTACATTCAATTCCTTGACCTTGTCATTGAACTTTTTTAATTTGTTATGGATAACAAGCCACCCTAACC
>JAOTRH010303175.1:0-38074 GCA_034768845.1 Heliamphora exappendiculata | reverse complement strand
CCCCAACTATTAATTATGTATATATGCATATTATTACTATTAATACCCTCTGAAGTGCCTAAAATTACAAAAAAAAAAATTTATTATGCAAACCTATTTAGGGTTTCCTAGAGTCATCTTTTTCAACTTTAATCAAGAGCAGCAGCAGCCATTCCAAAATCTCTGGACTCTGGCACTCTCCTTCTCCATAGCAGTGCTGAGGTGGTCTACTCGTTATCTGTGTTGTCAAGCTCTCAGCTCAAGTACCCAACAGTCCCCTCTTTGTCACTCTGTCCGCTCACAGCACCTCCTATAGTCAACACCTCTTCCATTGTCAACCAACGAAAGCAGTCGATCTTTTCAGCATTGTTTCCTTCAGCATCAATTTTTAGAGTCAATTCCTTTGGCGTCGAGTCACCATTGTTGTAAGTGGGAAAAAAAAAATCTGATGTTTCTTTGTCCTAGATTCAAAAATATTTGAAAAATATGGCAAGATAAAAATAAATACATATATATATATATATATATGTGTGTGTGTGTGTGTGTGTGTGTGTGTATGAATGTCGAGTAATCCTTGCTTGTAGAAAAACCCTTTTGGTATTAAATAACTTTACAAGGTAGTCATTTTACCTTTTGAAAAGAAGAAATTAGAAATTGGTTTGGGCTTGGGATTTGGTGTTTTGTTAACTTATTAGTTGAAGAGGGGAGGAATGTCATACTATCCCAGGACGGGAAACAAGGAATGATTGGGAGTCGAATCGTCTATTTCTATTGGAAGGGATTAGTATTGATCTTTTTAATGTTCATCCAAACATGGTTTACATAACATAAACACCACAGGAGAGTGTAGCTGTGAATGGTTGGTTGTGCAATTTGTTTCAATGAATGCAATAGCAGGATTGGAGATTTGCTTTCACTCGAATTCTATGCCATCTCATTTCTGCAGTATAGATGGTCTTATGTATGGATTTTGCATGTCAGAAAATGAAAAAGGAAAAGAGAAAAATAAAATGAAGGAACGAGAAAGGGAAATAAAATTATTGATTTACTCATATTTTTTTAAGAGAGGACCACATAAAAAGTAATTTAATTTCTTTTACAATTTATAGAAAGGGATAATTTTTTAAATTTTTAGTGTAATTTAGCTTTGATTATTATATTAACTTGAACAAACTGTTGAAACCTTTTTGATACAAATGGGGATCGGTGATAGCGTAGGGCAACCATTCCCATTAGGGGCAAGGATGGAGTATCAAGAGATCCTCCATGGGGATCAGGGACAAGGAATGGGAAATCTGGCCCAATCCCACCTCATTGCCATCCCTAATAATACAAGCCTAGGAAGCTATTCATTTTTCTTGGCTTGCGTTCTCAGCTACTATTCTATCAAACAAAGCAACACTTGGATAAAGGTATGGAACGGTGTAACATGAGTGGTTGGACATTGATACGATCTGTAGAATAAAGGCACACAAGAGCTGGAAGATGAGTTGGGAAGCTGATGAAAGCATAAAGGGTCATTTCGTTAAGTAGTTAGTTAGTTAGTTAAGAAGTTAGTTAATTGTTAGTTAGTTAGAATTGTTAGAATTCTGTTGTTCCGAAGAAGGGTGGATATAAGGGGTAGCATTCTGAGGGAGAGGGTGTGAAATAATAACTCTGTTTTCATTTTTCTTCCATTGAAAAATACTATTTTTCCTGTTGCCGAGAATAACATTAGTTCATCTTCTCTGTGAAGGGAACTTCCCTTTTCTTCTTGAATTCAATCTTTTGGCTTATCAGACATCCACCTAAAAGCCTATTTAGTCATGACATAACAACGCATCCAACTCCAATTTTATTCATGAAATGCTTTTTTGCAACTTCAAAACATCAGTTTACAAAATAAAATAAATGTATTAAGAGTTAGGGATGCTTAGTTTTGTGTACAAAACCTTGGACATAGAAGTTAGATGAATCTGATACTTACACACTTAGACACATGCCACCATAACCACACGTGATACATGAGTTTAAAATAAAATAGGCTCTTAAAACTTCCATTTGTAGCCTTGAGGATGTAGGTGTAGTGTTCATTGGATCACCAACACTAGTTAAACCAGTCAAATAAAAATGAATTGTCCTTTGAAACTCACACAAATACCCGTAGGCATAAAACCCAAAGAAGCCTTAACCAGTGTCATAACAACATTTAAAACATTTAACTTACTGGCAATGGTGCAAAAAGATTTGTGGCAAAAGATGTGTTAGTGACTTAGTGTTAGGAAATTAGGGCCTAAGGGCACTTAAAATAGAGATTGTGGGGGGCTTTGGTTATGAGTTTCTAGGATTAGGGCACTGTAATAAGGTAGAAGAAGCCTTCTATGCTTTCTGGATGGCAAGTGATTTTGGTTTGATTTTCAAAAGTGATAGTTTGCTACATTTTCAAAACAAAGCCTATTTAAGGGCATAAACAGAGTAGATTAGGGTTTAATGGCAAAATTAGAAGCTAATAAGTAGTGAAAGGGGTTAAGATAGATTTGGGTCTGACTAAGTACGCACTGTACATCCTGCTCATAACAACGCAACGGTAACATCTGACCTTTCGTGAAATCAAATTTGAAACAACAGTGCTTCTTTTCTGTCTCCATAGAGTAGCTACATCACTATGTGAGCTTTGAGACTTGTGTATACCAAATTATAGTACATAAAAAAAAATGGGCCTTAATTTTATCCATAAGAAAAATAATATGAGAAAAAAAAAAACAAAAAACTCACATTGAGATTTGAAAGAAAATACGAAGATTAATTATTGTAAAGGGGAATAGAGGTGTAAGTCATACCCTCACTGTCACGGGAAACTTCAGCAAAGCACACATCACCAGCTTTTCTCATATGATCCTGAAACATCATCTAGCCAAGATTACTAACAATGGAAGCACAAGGATAATAAGGGATTGAGGGAACATTACATGTTTTTTACCTTCAAATCCTGCCAAGATGCAGATGATGGAAGCCCACGAACAATAACTGTAAACCAAAATGTATGTGCAGTCAGAGCAGTTTAAGGATGATTAAAACAAGCCTAAAAAATCAAAGGTCCAACCATGATGAATAAAAAGCATTCATGCAAATAATAGAACATCATAGCCTAAATAACACCTCGGTATTTAGAATGACGTGAAATGCCAAAACGGCCCCCACTGCCGCCACCACCGCTGCCGCCATATCCACCACGTCGATCACTTGAAGATGGTGGCCCTCTACCGCCATGTGCAAGCTCAACCTGCTTGACAGAACATTTGAGAAATCAACCATGAAACAAATTATGAGGAATAGGAGTGAAAGAACATTACTTATTACCCTTAAACGGCAACCATCAAAGTTATAACCATCTCGACCTCTGATTGCATCTTCCGCATCCCGAGCATTCTCAAACTACCAGATTCAAAGATTTTAAAATCTTCAAAATCACGGAATGTTCCCATGTATGAAAGCAAAAACCCGAAGTCAAAAGAAAAGTACCTCCACAAAACAATAACAAGGAGGCCTCGGAGGGATCTTCAATTCAATATCCAATATACGGCCATACTGCAAGACCAAACATAAAAAGTATATATCTGAAACACACCAATAGATATACAAAAGTTCAGATAGTTTCCAAGGCTCTTGGTGTACAGAAGCTGACAATGTAGTTGCACGAAAGTGAGAGAATAGTTTAATTTCAACTTTACAAATGACAAGATTTGCAAAATTTTCCTATAACTACGGATAAGAATCATTTCTCTCTGTTCTATTTTAATTTGGACTTCAAAGCCATCAAGGTGAAGGAGATTGAAACCAATATGTTACATCTTTGAGTAAGTCTACAAGGGTTGAAGGAGCTACACAATGACAATAGAATCAAACCTTAATTCTAACTAAGCTACCTACATTCAAGCGGCCATTGGTGCTTATTAACTGAATTGCAAGACAATTTCAACATGGCAATATTTCCCAAACAACTTTACCCCTATGTAGCGTATGTACTTCAAAAAATATGTCGTACTCATGTTTGGTTCCAGTGCTTTACATATTACTTTTCCATGCACACCTGGTACGCAAAACACGTCCCCCCCTATTTTTTTCTTAACTTTTGTCGTACCCAGAAGATATCTAGTGCATACTGAAGCCATACATCACCAAAAATTGTACTTATTTTCATCATAGATGAAGTAGTTTTATATAACTTTTTTCTATATTTATCATGATTTTATAATTAAGTTTTAGTTTGTAAATGCTTTAATGTAATAATATACAACTCTAATATTTAACTTTTTTGGGGCATTTAAATGTGATTTGAAGTTTTGATCTTCAATTGATTTGAAGGTTCGATCTTTATTTGATTTGAAGGTTGGGACTTACTTTAAAAAACATGTTTACTATGAATGACACCTCTCCATGCATACCGGGTATGCAAAACGCATACTCGTATTTCTTCTCTTAATTTTTGTCGAACCCAAGAGATAACTATTATATAATCAAGAGACATACTCCACTAGTAATTGTACTTACTTTCATACATGGATGAAGTTGCTTTATAAGATTTCTCCTTATCTTAGCATGATTTTATAATTAAGTTTTGGTTTGTAGGTTGTTAACTCTGCTTTGATCTTGCTTTTGGCATTAAAATGTGATTTGAAAGTTGAACCTTCCATCGATTAAATCATTAATTAAGTTTTGGATTCCAGTTTTCTAAATGTTAACTAAAATGTATTACTCTAAATTTCCTATCAAAAAATATACAATACTCCAAATTTACAAAAGTCTATTTCTTACGGGCGTACGCCAATCGTACCCACACCAACTTTTTTCTCAATTTTCCATATCAACGTACTGGTATTGTACCAATACAAACACATGAAACCATGCACGTGCTTCATATCTTCATTCAAATTATAATACTCACAGTTGTGGTTCATTCATTTTATAACACAGAATCAAACTCATCAATCTTTCAAAAAACAAAACTATGAAGCTTATACATGAGTATCCAAAAAAATAAACAAGAAAAAAAACATATAGAGAGAGATATTCAACTCAAACCTTGTAGAATAGATCCTCAACTTCCCATTCCCTTATATCTGCAGGCAGGTTACCGACATAAATTGTGCGAGAAAAACGACCACTCATTTTCAGTACTGGAGAGACTACTCAGTGAAAACGTTCCACTGCACACAGGAGGTAAAACTTCGTAACTGGAACAAAATCTATCAATAATTTTTAGAAGTTTCTCAGTATATTGTGGTATTCATTCCAGATAGCCATGTACTCAATTTGATAACGACAGAATCAAAGCAAAACCATCACTATGAAGCAAACCAAGAGAACAATCCTCAAGGTGAGAGGCGCTGGTGAGCGGTGCTCCACAAGCTCCATAGCTCATAAGCTCCAATATGCTCCACAGCAATAATTTATTTGAAATAAAATTTGGTCTCATCATCCTCTCTAAAGTTTTCGCAGATGAATAGATCTTCTGAGAGTGAGCAAGAACCTCCAACTATACACAAATACCCATAACTCCACCCTGATATCTCCCACTCCCCATTTACATCCCTATGTATGATTCCAAAGCTCATATTTGTCCAAGCGCTTGCCATCTATCATAAAGAAAGCATCTGTGTCATGAGATGAGGTAACAGTTCCATATATTTATGCATTTACCTTAGTCAGATTTCTTTAATTGCATGGAAGAAAATGACCTGCAACATATGCTTTATACATCCCTCAGCATTCTAAGCTTTCAGTGAATGGAAGTAAATTCATATTATTTCATGAGGTAATCATATGGACAATAATGTCATATTCTATCTTTTTTTGGTTCGCGGGTAGAATATGCACCTAAGAACCCCCAATGAACCATCCACTTTCAAACCAACATGACAATGCACATTAAATAAGAAAACCAACAAAGATTATAATTCAGACAAAAATAAATAAACAAAATGAATAAGAACAAATGTTACGTTTATTTTATTTTTGGAAGAAAACTTGGAATCTTACATTAGCCAACTCAATCCCAACAAGTCATGCAGTTCAAGATTATATTTCTGTACAAGCAAATGCTCAACAACTGGAGATGTTTTATTTCTCTTTTTTTTTAGGCACTTGCCGAAACATGGCAGAGAGAAATTGGATTTCCCAAATTTAGGGGCTGACTCGAAGAGAGACATCTTTTAATTTACAACCTCCACTTCTGGAAGTTGGGTCCTACCAAACCATTCTAATTCTCTATAGTGAAAGAAAAATAGGCATCTGGACCAGGGCAAAAAGTATCACCAGAAAAGAAAAATATCATAAATCCAACACAAAAGATAAGACAACAAACCAGGTCAAGAAACCCTCGCCATCGAGAGAAGCTTTTTTAAACGGACCGGACTTCTCTAAAGTTACCTTACAGTTGAGACTATTGTGGGCTCATCTTGCGCTCATATCTGTAAACCGAATCGTTCATCTTGTAGGGACCGTTCAGAAAACCATCCATACAAAAAGTTAGGTTGATCGGATATTGGTAGCTATACTATATAATAACATTTGTTAGGAAGGCATATATGATTTTCATATTAGACCATCTATTTTTCTTAAGACAAAGGTGTTTTGATAAAGTAGATACAAATGTCATATTAGCCTCATTTTTTGCACGAACAGTTTTTTCAACATTACTTACCAAAAAAACGATTCAAATCATGGAGGAGGCTCGAGGTGGACCCACAATAAGCTCAACTTTAAGGCAAAGTTGAGATCCCAACTTTAGAGAATCCTAGTCCTTTTTAAGTTTATACTGGAATTATAACCAGTGAATACCTTCACAAAGAAGTTAGGTAGTCTAAAGAGTAACTTCAAATACCTCAATCTCATAGTCACCCACCCTCAGAATACCAATTAATATCTTAACTGATGAAAAAACAGCAGACGGTCACAACACACACACACAACTATGAGGAAGAAGTTAAACCAAAATGTGGATCTTGCTGGAGGCAGGTCAATTCAGAAAGTAACTACCATCGTATAAGACAGTGAGCAAGTCCAATAATTTAATTCATCAAACCGAAATCCTCCATTTACCATAATTTGAGAATATCCCAAAGGTGTCTAATAAGACTTTCAAATAATACACCTGCAGACTGATACTCTAGACCATCTCCAACACTAATAATTATTTGACTAGCTAAAATAGACTAAAATAATCATTTTTATTTTAGCAAGCCATTTTTTCATACATCTACTCTAATACTACTAGCCATTTTAGATTGATGAAGTACATAAAAAGAAGTATCAATACGTGATTGCTAATGAGGCTAATGACGTGGCATATTTCTATTGGTCAACGAACTTGGCTAGCATTGAATGGCTAACTAAATTTAGGTAGCCAAAACTATGAAATGTAAAATAGTTAGTGAAATAAAGAGTTTGTTGGAGCACTATAATTTTGTACAAGCTAGCTATTTTAGCGAGGGTGTTCGAGATGCTCTTAACTCCCGATACAGGACTGCTATACTGGATAGAAACCTGGTGTAACTGAGTTGACATATCTTTAGTTTGGTTTGTCTTTGTCCTTTTGGGATGCATAGAATACAAAACAAGACAAGACATGATACTCACTTTGAAATCACTCCTTAAAAGAGCCCCTTTCCCCCCCGCAAAAAAAAAAGTACACAGAACTGATTAACAGTCTTTAAAACCCTAAAATTGACCCCAAATATAGCTGAGCGACAGAAGAACTCGAAATTGTTTCAATACGTCCTCTCACACTATCTTTCCCCACCCAAAACGGTCAACTGGGAAGCTCAAATCAAGCACTCCCTTAGGTTTCATGGTAATTTTCTATTTCAAATCGCGGTATGGAGACAAAAGCACGGACGGAGGGGTGGAGAATTGTAAGAGAAATCAAATAAGAAGTTACAATTTGACGGCGATTAAGGTACAAGCCTCAAAATCAAAACCCTGAGCGAGAAAAGATAATCAAGAGAGATACCGAGCGAGCATTAGATTAACAAGCGTACCGGAGCGGCGATGAGCTGACAGAAGGAGCCACCAACGAATCTCGCCGAGCTAGGTTTCTTACTCTTCCCGCTTCCTACAAAGGCAAGGAATAGAAAATGATGGAAAATGTGACGCGAAGGAAAATCCAGTTGCCGGCGACGGGTAGTAGGGGTCGGCGAGGGTTACCTTCGGCTTACGACTACGCTTAAATCCGGTTTGATGATAGAATGAGCTAATAGAACAATTAAATAAATCTATAAATCTATAAATCTATATATCTCTCGCGGTTTCGCATCGTACCAATACGGCTCGGTTCGTGTTGCCTGCGCCCTCGTTACTTGGCAATTTAATTTTAAATTAAATTTTTTTATTTAAAATTATTTTAAGTCAAAAAAATTTAACTTAAAAATACTTTTAAGTTGAAAGAATTTTAAATAATTATGATTTTATTTTTATTGTATATATACTCACTAGGCTTCTTTTGTGCGTATAAAATTATTTTGATTTTATTTAATTTTTATTATTTATATTCTTAGGTATATCTTTAGATTTAATTTTTCCAAATATACTTTTTTGTATGCTTATAAATTGCCTCCAATTGAAAAAAGAAATACACAAGAAAATTTAGAAAAAAAAATTTACATGATAGCACCGTAACTTATGATCTCTTCTAATTTTTTTTCTTTCATGATTTTTTTTCCCACCACGTGAACTATTCTTAAGAATGTGCCAACTTTCTTTTTCACCACTCCTACTACCCTTTCTATCTCCACTATCACAATTCTAATTACTATCAAGCTTATGAATAATAATTTTCTTTTGTGATCTCATTAAATCAAGCCATTTTTATATAACTAAAGCCTACCGTGATTTATTGACTGCTCTATTTCTTCTTATATTGCTAATGATCCTAATTGTTCTCTTTTGGTTTTAATTCGATAAAACTCTTGTATAATGATCGTTACAATCAATTGTTTCTTCATCCTTTTGTTCTAATAATTCATATGTTATACCTTCTATGCGTAAAAATTTATTGTCAATTGCCTAATTTTATTCAGATAATCACGATTTGTATGTCTTTGACTTTTATCATTTTTATAACTTTGATTTGTCTAGTGGTTTTCTTTTTTATTAGGATCTATGTAGAGATGGTATCTACAAACTTCCCTCCTTTCCTCTTTAAGTTCAGTCTCTTTTCGCGTCTCTTTAATCGTCGCATTTATAACACAATAAATTAGGCATACTTCAAGTAAGATTAAGCAATTTTTTAGTTCTAATAAATTATTGTCATCTGAATTTATTGTCAAGAAATCTTTTTGTAAATGGTTCTTTAACTAGCAAAATGCACCAACATTGTAAGACTTGCGCCAATGAGAGAAAAAAAAAAAGAAGTCAAGTTGCGAGACTTTTGAACGATCCAATTGTTATGTTAACTTTCATAAGCACCTCAACACTGGAAAAATATAGCGAGATGCTTAGTTTCAATCTTTGCATCAAGCGAAATTACTTCTAAACCCTAGTACTTCAAAAAGAGTCGAGAGAGTAGGGGCGAGGTCACCATACTAAAGAAGGCTGTAAATAGTGGCTTGACGTAGATGGTTCGAATCAAGCGAAACCAAAGGCATTCGTTGGTACCCAAGATGATAGGGATCGAAGACTTTTGGGATATAGCGTGTCTTATCAGACTACGCCTAAAGAGGCGTTGGTGAATACGTCTATCATGTATCTTGATTGTCTAAGGTAAATCCGCACACCTCATGTTTTATATATCTTCTAAAATTACTAGTATTTCTCCTTTTAATCTTGTTCATTCTAATGTATGGCAATCTCTTAATACTTCTATTTATGGTTATAAATATTATGTATTCTTCATGATGACTGCACTCGTTTTATTTGGTTATATATTATGGGACAAAATTTTGAAGTTCTTGACTATTCTCAACAATTCCAAAGTGATCGAGGCAATGGATACGATAATGGTCCCTTCAAGAAACTATTCTTATCTTGAGATCTATCGTCGTCACACCCCTGAACAAAATAGTCTCGCTAAGCATAAGCACTACTATATAGCTGACATAGCTCATTCCTTTTCTCCTTATTAGCCATGTTATCTTTTGCCACTAGGTTGATGCTGCCTCTATTGTCGTCCACCTCATCAATTGATTGCCTTCTATTGTCCACTAGTGGTCCTCTCATTTCTCTCGTCTCTATGAAAAATCTAATTTCTACTTTGAGTAGTGTGTCTTTAGGTGTGCCTATTATTCCCATTTAGGAACTTGTATAACTAACAAGCTTTTGCCAAAAACTACTAAATATGTATTTTAGGATATAACTTGCAGCATAAAAGATACAAGTGTCTTAATTGCACAAAAAATAGGGTTTATATTTCCAAACATGTTCACTTTGATAAGCAACTCTTTTCGTTTTCCACTTCAAGAGGCCGCTGCCAATCAGTGCCCCCTCAATGGGCGTTTGCTCTCCTAATTTATCCTGTGCTTGATTTTGTTTTCCCTAGTGCTCCACAAATAATTTCTCATGACCCTTTTGTTATATCCAATTCATCTAATATTACTTACTTGATCATCCTACAACAGACTATTCACATTACTATCCCTAACTAAAAAAGTGTCATCAGAGATGAAATTCTAAATGTTCTTGACACCGAATAAATACTCAACATTAGTGTAATTCAAACTATTACTATCACTCAAACTGGGAATGTTTTTATATACATAAACTATACCAACGAATTGACATATTTCTTCTATAGGGAAAAAAGAAAATTAAAGGACCCGAAAATATTGGCAAAACTACAATTATTGTTAACTAATTAAAAAGATTCGTGGTTTCTCTCTTAAGTCGATGGTTTGTCCTCAAATCTTAGCCCCTCCCACACACCTACTAAACAATAAATGATATACGTAGCAAGTTGGGATACGTTGTCCTTGACTTTGAATTGATGGTACAGCTAGATGTCCCATGCCTTGTGCTCTCATTGCTTGGGTCTCCTCTTAAAAAAGCAACATGTTATACACAGACAGTTCAAATTCCTAAATGGCGTCAAGTCATGGCTTTTGAGTTCAATGCATTATTAAAAAATAGCATGTTCACTCTAGTCCCTCCTGATCCTAAACATCATGTGGTTGGTTGCAAGTGAATTTTTAAACTCAAACGCAATTCTAATGGTTTCATTGAAAGGTACAAGACTCATATGTTGTAAGGGCTTCCTTCAATGACCAATCATTGATTTCAATGTAACCTTTAGCCCAGTGCTCAAGTATACTACTATTCGTATAATATTAAGTTTTGCGGTTTTCTATGGTTAGTTATTGATAAGCTAGATATGAAAATTGCATCTCTCCATGGCATTTAAGACGAGACAGTTTTTATGAGCCAACTTCCTCATTTTGCATATCCTACTCGACCCAGTTTATCATCTCCGAAAGGATATATATGGCCTAAAACAGGCTCCCATTTCTTGGTTTCAAAGATTGAGCAACTTTCTACTCTAGTTTGGATTTATTCAATATCGTCTTGATCCATCCATGTTTACCTTCAGAAGTCTTTCAAGTATTATGATCTTACTGCTCTATGTTGTTGACATTATTTTGAATGAAAATATACATTCTTTGCTCTCATCTTTCATTGCCACTCTTGGTGATGAATTTGAATTCATTGATCGTGAATCTCTACCATATTTTTTTGGGCTTAAGGCAACATTTTTTAGTGATCATTTGTATATTTTCTAGACTAAGTATAGTATTGATCTTTTTCATCGGCATTCTATGACTGAGTGCAAGCCTTGTAATACTCTAGTTTATGCCAAAACACAACTCTCTCTATTGAGTGGCGATCTTTTAATTGAAATCACTGAGTACCGTCAGTTGGTTAAGTCCATTCAGTATCTCACCATCACTCAGCCTAGCATTGCTCATGTTGTTCATCATGTTGCACAATTCATGAGTGCTACTTGCTCTCTCCATCTTATTGCTACCAAACATATACTATGTTATCTTAAGGGTTCTCTTGAGTTTGGTCTTCTTTTTTGTCGCTCTCTTAACCTCTTTTCCATTAAGGCTTATTTTTATTCTGATTGGACTGATTGCCTGGACTCCCGTCGCTCTATTACTGAATTTTTTATTTTCTTGGGCTCTAACATTATCTCTTGAATTGCAATTGTGTCCCGCTCTAGTACTGAGGGAGAATATTAATCTCTTACTCATGTATGTGTTGAGATTACTTGGATGTCTCATCTTCTCCATGATTTATAGCTTCCCACTTTTGCTTCTATTACCTTACTCTGTGATAATCTTAATACTATTTATATAGCGTCTAATCATGTATTTCATATTCACACCAAGCATATTAAGTTAGACTATCATTTCACTAGGAAACGGTTCTTTCTAATTCTCATCGCAAGAGTTGAAAACAAGTTTTGTGTAAACCTAAGTGAAAATATCAGCAAGTTACAGGAGAAGAATTTTTGTATGCTTATAAATTGTATCCAACTGAGAAAAAAAATATTTTCTTTACAAGGAGTATATAGCGTGGACACGTCAGTTGACATGATATATTCTACGAGGATGTTTGCCAAATATACTGTTAATAGTTTTTAACTTCCTGCTACTAATTTGAGATTTATAATTTTTTTCAAATACTCACAATTTCTGTTATAAATTATAATTATTTTTTCTTCTATTTCAGTTACAAGTTATAATTTTTACTAAATACTAACAATTTCTACTACAAATTATAATTTATAAACTATTAGTTTCAGCAATATCAAACATTCTCTATGTACTTAATAATTTTTTGAAATCTCCATGCATTATAGCAGTGATGTGGCGATGGTGCTCGTGTCATATGTTCTTTTTTGTTTTTTGATTTTTATTATTCTTTTAATTGATTAGGTCACCTCCAATGGTGGTAAAGGTGTTTAGTATAGTCGAAATTATGAATTTATATATTATAATTGAAAATTGTGATCATAACTTTAAACAACTTTAAACGTAAGTTACGAATATTTGTTATAATTATAAATTTATAATTTTAAGCAGTAAAAATTATATTTATTAATTTAAATTTAAAAATTACAAGAAAAATACTATATGCATACATATTTAAAATTTTATAACCTTTTGTTGTATTATAAGTTAAAACCTAAAAAATAATATTTAACAAATACATGTTAATTTTGTACGTTAAAGTATGTGTTATTTGATAAAAAGTATAAAAATTAGGACCTAATTTGGTGTGTAATTTTTTTTTTGATCAAAAAATAATCACATACGCACTTTCACGCTTTATATTTGACAAAATTTGAACTCTAAACCTTCCATTTAAGAGGCTAATATTAATACCATTGGACCAGAAGCAATCGGGTATTAATTTAGTGTATAAGCGTTGTAAGTTTAGTAATGTATGCGTATTCCAATAATTTAGCTAATACTGCATTACTTTTTGGGTAAGAATACGGTAGCTTAAATTAAAAGAAATGAAATACATAAAATGAACAAAAATAAATAAATAGTTATATGCTTAAATATTTAATTGTTCTAAGTGTGCTCTAACGTGTTTTGTTTTTCGTTGAACGTTTGGCTGCTTATTTCATAAATAAATAAAAAAAAAACATAGCTAGTCCAAAATATTAATTGGGCCAATCATCATTGCCTTAGCCCAAACTTTGAGCTCTTAGTCCAAGTTTTAAAAATTAGCCCAATTGTTCAACAAAAAGCTTTTATAGCCAACACTTTCTCTTCTTCTAAGCCAAACAAGACATTATATGTATATACCTCATGTGTTCAGTTTTTGACTTCTCATACTATATTAATTCTATATTTATATCGCAGTATTAGGATTAATAATTCAGCAAATATTGAATTATTAATACTTCATTTATAGTATTAATAATACTAGCCCCCATTTAATATTATTAGTATTAGTTTTCAGATTATCTTTCTACATTGTCTAACGATTAGAAATAACTCTATAAATCTTATTTTACTATTTATTTCATTCTAACAAAACATAAACTAAATTTCTATACATAATTCATTTCATAATTTTTTAATATTAAAAAAAAATATAAAACCCATAGTATTATTTATCCCTTATATCTTATCTAATTCAATTCAAAACACCAAATGAGTTGTACGAGTCTATCTTTGTCAATCGGTGACCATGGCTAAGAAAAAATTTATACGAAACGCACACTTATCAAAACTGCATCCAGCACATGTAGCCCCAACTCCAGCAGGAGTGGTTGCAGCATCACCATTCCTCATTTCTGTTCCATTTCACGCTTCAGTTGTTTGTCAGCGCATTGATTATCTTCCTCCACTTGATGTGCTGCACCTGGCAACATCAATATCCAACAATTACTCACCAAGCCCTGTTTGGTTGCAGTTTTTTATTTTCATTTTTTTCGAAAAAAAATCTCTAAAATAGATAAATGTGTTTGTTAGCAATTTTCAATTTTAAAAAAAAATGAGTTAAAAAAAACCTAGAAATTGAAAATTCTAAAAACAATTTAAAAATATTTTTACTTTTTTCTTTCCTGCATGACTTTGTGCACTGAAAAATAACTCAACTTTAGTAATCAAAACTTGTTTTCACTTTTTAGAATATTATAAAAATTTTCTTTTGAAATATTTTTTGAATATGATTTTTCAAAAATATACCCAAACTATTAACTATGTCGGTTTGAATGTATTTCATACACTTTGCAGCGAAGAGAGAGAAGAGAGAAATAGAATTGATGAACCTTCAAACATGGCAAGACACAGGTTGGTGATTGACCTGCCCATAACTTTGTACTTTGAAGAGCATAGCTTTAAATTTTTTTATTTTTTATTTTTTCTTTGACAAAAGAACTACTTTAAAGTTGAATTCTTTGAACTCATTTTTAAAACCTAAATTTCCAAATATTTGCGATCACCGCAAATTACAAATATCGATTAAGTCAAAATATTTTTAAATAGAATCAAACACAAAATTTTCAAATTTATAAGCTTGCACTACACGCGCAATGGAGCCAATATTTTTTTACACGGTCATATTAGACTACAAGTTTATGTATTCAATGCTCCCCAAAAGAGCTACAAGTCCAAAAGTCCAAATTCAATAGTCAAAATAACATTTCACTGCACAATCTCATAAGTAACTTTAACCACCTCATATATAATACAAATGTATATTAGTACATTATTTTTGTTTAAAATATTATTAAAAATTTGAAATTAATATATTTAATTTTGAGATTAAGTATATTATTTGAAATGCATTTTTCAAACGAGAAAAAAAAAAGAAGAAACAAAATAGACATGATTTAAAATGATAAAGTTAGTCTCAATTAATTTTAAGTTTTTATGAAGAGTAAATTTTTACCATTGAATTATATTTTTAAACAAAAAAAAGAGCTTTGACCAAAAGATTTATGTTTGAATTAATCTATATCACTATTTTAAATTGTGTTAAAGGAAAAAACACATATTATTTTTTTTTTCAAAAAAAAGGATAGTTTCTAATAGTAACATCTAAGCTTGAATTAATCTTACCATCCTTTAAAAAAAAGATGTTAAAGAAGTGTAAATATATTTTAAAAATTACGAGCTACCTTTTATTATATCGACTAACAATTATCCCTACGCAATTTGGACCTACTTTAATTATAAAACTAATTTTAAATATTAAACTAATAATATTTTTAATTGTTAAGGGTAATTAAGTAATTAACGATGCAATAAAAATTTATTATGCAAGAGATAGAGAGAGAAAGTGACCCGTGAATATTTTAGTTATCCTGGTATCCTACATTGGACAAGAAAAGAGAGTTCCTGGATTATAAATGAAAAACTTTAGACCTTTATACAGTAACAATGCATTTTTTTCAAGTGGTAGAGACTCTAATAGAAATTCGCAATTAAGTGTGATTACGCCAGAGCAATACAAGAATGGATGACCTCATAGAAAAAACAAAATTATGAGAGATTTTACCCAAAGCGAACAATATCGTTGCTACGAGAAAAGTTGGGGTGTTACAGATGGTATCAGAGTCGATTTTCCTCACCTCCGAGTGTGGGCCCCTGCCGTCTCGCATAATATGTGGGTGGGCTACTGAGTGGGTGGATCGATAAAGGACTAGCAGGCTACCGAAACTGGCAGGCTACCGCACGAGGACGTGCAGCCCTAAGGGGAGTAGATTGTGATATCATGGTATCCCACATCGGATAGGGAGATGGAGTTTCTGAATTATAAAGAAAAAACTTTGGACCCTTATACAGCAACAAGG
The DNA here is from genome assembly GCA_034768845.1 of Heliamphora exappendiculata. Taxonomy (NCBI): domain Eukaryota; kingdom Viridiplantae; phylum Streptophyta; class Magnoliopsida; order Ericales; family Sarraceniaceae; genus Heliamphora; species Heliamphora exappendiculata. The sequence goes on along the minus strand of JAOTRH010303175.1, from coordinate 21,807 downwards.
TCTTTTTTCAAATGGTAGAGACCCCAGTAGAATTCTACAGTTAAGCGTGCTTACGCCGACGAAATGCAATGATGGGTGATCTCATGGGAAGAACAAAATCGTAAAATTTTTTGCTTAAAGCGAATAATATCATTGGCATGTGAAGAGTCGGGGTGCTGCACTAAAGGTCCCGGAGCCCCGTGGCTATAAGATCTCTAGTGTCTTAGGGGTCCTAGGGTCTTAGAGCCCAGGGCTAGGGGTCTAAAGTTCGGGTTTGGGGTCTCGGGGCGTCTGGGATCCTAAGGATCAGGGTCCTAGGATCTAGGGGTCTAAGGTCCCGGGGTCTGGCGATACGAGTTTCTACGGGTTTGGGGGTCTAGGGATCTCAGGATCCCGGGGGTCCTGAGGTCCCGGGATCTAGGGGTCACTTCCACCACCGACGCCATTGCCACTAATTATAACACTACCATTTTCATTAGCACTATTATTTTCAGAGTCGTAACCAAACACATAAATATTTTTCGTCGAGACAAACAGAGCCTAAATGCCAGTCTAAAAATCCTTTGTAAAGACAAAGAAACAATAGTAGTTCTCGCCAAAAGGGCTTTACTATAAAAAGAAAGAAGAGTTACAAGAGCATGCATGGAAACAATAGTAATTCTCACCACCTTATGAAGCACTAACCTTACTGATTTGGTGATCTAACTTGATCATCAGAGGATTCTCCACCCCTTTCTCCGTCGACCGAAAGACCTCTCACGAATTATTGAGTTTTGCATGAGCTAGTTATAACTAGTCGCGAGTGGATCAATATATCCTTTGATTTACAAAACAAAGGGTGTAAATCATTTTACGGTGGTGGTGCCAGTGGCAGCTGGCGGCAACATCGAGGTCGGGGCCCCAGGTTCCCAGGGATCGAGGTCCTAAGGGTCCGAGGGTCCCAAAGCTTTAGGGTCCCGAGGGTCCAACGGTCTAGGGTCCTGGGGGTTTGGGAGTTTTAGATCCTAGAGTCTCTGGGGTTTGGGGTCCTAGGGTCGAGGTCCTAGGGGTCAGAGTCCCAAAGTCTGGGGTCCTGAGGGGTCCGAGGTTTCGGGGGGTCCTAGATTCCAAGGATCCCAGGGTCCTGGGGTCCAAGGTTCTTGAGTCCAAGAGTCTTGAGGTCCTAGGGTTTGGGGGTCGGGTTCCATAGACCCGGGGTTACGGGGTCTCAAGGGACTCGGGGTCTTAGGGCCCGGGGTTGCGGGGTGCTAATAGTTTGGAATATCGGGGTTCGGGGTTTGAGTCTAAGGTCTCGAAGGTTAAGGTTATGGGATCTCAGGGTCCAAGATCTCGAGGTCTCGATGTCTAGGGCTACGGGTTCACGAGGGTCTAGGGGTCTAAGGGTCTTGGAATCCTAGAGGTTCTGAGGTCCTGGGATCCGGGAGTTATTTCCGCAATTGACACTATTGCTACCAATTATAACACTATCACATCCATTAGAACTATTATTTTTAAAATCGCAACCAAATATACAAAATATTTTTAAAAAAAATATTTTTCTATCGAAACAAATGAAGCTTAAATGTCAGTCCAAAAAATCATTTGCAAAGACAAAGAAACAATAGTAATTCTTGTCAAAGAGATTTTACTATAAGAGGAATGAAGAGTTACAAGTGCATACATGGAAACAATAGTAATTCTCGCCACCTTGTGTAGTACTAAACCTACTGATCTAGTGATCTAACTTGATCATCAGAGAATTCTCCAACCCATTTACCCTTGGCCGAAGGGCCTCTAATGAATTGTTGAGTTTTGCATAAGCTAGTCATAGTAGGTCCCAAATGGATCAATGCATCCTTCGAGCGTCGGAGAACTTACAATTTTGGTAGGCAAAATCGATCACCACACATACTACCATGGTGATATTTATTATAATAAAAATTATGAACTTATAGATTATAGTTAAAAAGTGTAATTATGATTTTAAAAAATAATTGTTAATATTTGTTAAAATTATAAACTTATAACTAAAAACAATAGAATTTATATTTGTTAATTTAGAATTAAAAATTATAACCAAAAAGCTATGACCGCACTTGATTAAAATTTTTTAATTTCTTGTCATATTAAAAGCTAAAATAAAATTTGACAAACATACTCATATTTTGTAATCGATGTTCTCACAGCCCACTTTATCGACACTGACTCAACGATAGTCATTTTGTGTGTGTGTGATTTTACTCATCTATTAATATTTAACAACTTAAAAAGTTACCTTAATCAAGCCTATATGTCGCTTTTTCCGTGATTTCAACCACATAGCAACCGTCCATTTAATTCCATACTTAAAAAAGTTGAATTGTATTCCATAGTTGACAAGGTGGATTACCTTGGCACTAGCTATTACACCTTTAAAATAGAACTCACTCCTGAAAAATAACATATTAAGAAAGGGTGCTCAAAATTTTTTTACACACTTGAATTATTTCTTATCTAATTGATGCAAGATTCAATATTGTTATTAATATCTAGGCTCCCTGCTAATGGATAATAAGATTTATTTTTAAAAAATTAATTAAAATACGTGTAAATTAATTCAAACAGCTTGATATATCAAAAATAAATAAACAAAAATAGAAGGTAATTTGATCTTTAACATTGGCCCAGCGTACAAATGGTACTAGATCATGAGCCAGGTCACATGGGGTCCATGGACAGAGTCCACCCTTCCCATTATCGGGTTTAGTAGACACATTCAAACCCTAATTGATTTCACTAAAAAGTTGTTTTTTTTTTTTTGGGTTAAAAAAATTAGTTTTTAAGTTATATTGTTTGATTTTTTAAAAAAGTCAATATAAAAATTTTAACTTTTAAATCATACTATTTTATTTTTCAAAAAAGTCAAATTCAAGTTAAAAGCCTATACACATCCCAAACACCATAATTTTTTTTTAACTAAAATTGTTATAATACTCCCAATTTAAAAATTCAACTCTCCTCAAAAAAATAAAAAAATTGTGCAAATATTCTAAATACTACAACTTAAAAACAAAAAGTAAGAATATATTAGATATTTTATTAAAAAGCAAAAAACAAAAAAATTACTATAAAAAATTATTCCAAACACCTCAATTTTTTTTCTATTCCTCTTTTTTTCAAAAAAGCTAAACATCTTAAAAGTAGGCACGTTTGGTTGCATTTTCTAAAATTATTTTCTAAAAATGAATTTGAAAAACAAATTCATAATATTTTGAAAAGAGAGATTGTGTTTGGTGCAATACTTTTAGAAAAATAAACAAACGAAAGCTAAAAGGACGACAACGACTGAGATGCGAAGATGACGACGACGACTGAGACGCAACGAGGATGATGACTGAGATGCAAATCACTCTCTGATTCTTCCAATTAAGAAAAGAAAGTGAAGAGGAAGCGACGATGACGATGACTGAAACAACACTGTCGCCTGACTACGAGGTTTGGCTCGACGACGACGATGACTGAAATGACACCGTCGCCTGACTTCGAGGTTTTTGGCTCAACGACGACAACGATGATTGAGATTTGGTGAGACGACAACACTGACAGTGATTGAAATCTAGTGAGACGACAGCGACGACGATTGAGATATAGCTCAACGATAATGGCGATAACGATTGAGATCTGGTTTGACGACGACAGCAGCGTCAATTGAGATCTAGTGAGACGACGACAACAATATCGACTGAGAGGTCGTGATGATGGAGAGATTGTGTTCTATGTTTTTCGTTTTCTCCAAAAAATTGGGCTTTCTAAAAACGACTTTTAATAGTTTTTAAATTTTGTTATTTTGAAACTTTTTTTAACTCACTTTTTTGAAAACTATTTTGTAAAAATTGCTAACAAATGTATTTTTATTATTTTGGGACAACAATTTTTTAAAAAGTAAAAATGAAAAGTGTAACCAAAGAGGCCCGCTTTTTAAACATCCCAAAAGGCCTCTTATTGTCAAATTTTCAATTTAACAAAAGTATGCAAAAAATCAGTTGACTATGCCCTGTTGGAGATAAATAAAAAGTCATATTTATTTGAAAGAAAGAACGGGCTTTTATGCTATATTATTATTTGGCTTTTAAAAAAAAGAACAAAACTATCCTCTCTTTTTTTTTTACAAAAAATCATATTCAAATTCTAATTGATGCAACTTTTTAAAAATAACTGTAATACTCATAATAGAAGAACCAGCTGTACTCTCCAAAATAAAGAACATGTTATATATCCAAGCACTAAAACTTTAAAATAAAAAGTAAGGGACACATTAGATATTTCAATAAAAAGTAAAAAACTAAAAAAACTATCCTAAATAAATTCTCTCAAACAATCTAAAATTTTATCCCACTTTGTTTTATTTTAAAAATATATATAAATATATAAAATTCAAATATTTTAGACATTTCGAATAGACTTTATTATACTTTTTTGGGTAAATTACACTGACCTCCCTTGAGGTTTCTAACAAAAATAGAAATATCTCATGTGGTTTAAAAATATCACTAAGTTCTCTTCAGGCTTAATTTTAACATAAAATAGATCAAATCGTTAAAATTTTTAACGAAAACCATCTTCATCATCTCAAAACCACCCCACACCCCAAATCACCCCCAAAACCGCTCCTAAAACCACCTTCACCCCCAAAACTACCCCACACTGCCGTCCACTTTCGGCGTGTCTCATCCCTTTCTTGGTATCTCCTTTCTTGATATATATATATATATATATAAGAGGGCCACCAGCGCCGATCATCGACCCCCACACCGCCGCCACCGCAACGTCGTAGAAATCGATCACCTGGTTCCGAGACAACGTAGAAATCAACCGGCTGGGAGAAATCGTACGATCGAGAGGGAATCGTACGAACGGTGATGGCGGAGATGAACCGTACAGATTGACGCACGTAGGAGAGGTTGATCTATGGAAAGTAGTGGATCAAGACGAGAAGCTCGAGCTCAACGAAGCAAAAGCCGAAGACGAAGAATACGATGACGGCTTCCGTGACGAAAAGGTTGGTCGACAGCGGTTTTGGGGTGTAGACGAGCTCGAACCGTACAGATTAACGTGCGTTGGAGAGGTTGGTCGGTGGCGGTGTAAGTTTGTGGAGGTGGTTTTGGGGGATGTGGAGGTGATTTTGGGGGCGTGGGGGCGGTTTTGGGGTTGGGGGTAATTTTGGGATGGAAGGTGGTTTTTAGGGTGTGCGGGTGATTTTGGGGGCGATTTTGGGGTGTTTGGTGGTTTTGAGGGTGATTTTTGGATGATAAAAATAATTTTCGTTAAAAATTTTAATGGTTTGGTCCATTTGATATTAAAATTAAACATGATGGGAGGTTAATGATATTTTTGAAACTATATGGGAGGTTTCTGTTTTTATCAGAAATCTCAGAGAAATTTAGTATAATTTACCATACTTTTTTATATGATATGAAAAATCCAAAGTACAATTTAAGAATATTAAATAAATTAAAATAAAAAATAAAAAATATAAAACAAAAGCTATTTTGCATTGGGCTTGTTTGTTAGTTTCATATACCATTGGATAGAGTTTGAAAAATTAGTAATATTGGTGATTCTACATATTTATTTTATACAAAAAATTATGAATGAAATTATATATACAGTAAAAAAATTAATTCATGTTTGGTTAGAATAAAATAAATAATATAATAAAAATTGTAGTAATTAAATAACAAGATAAAATAATTTAGAGTACAATACTAATAATAATAGAGAATCTTAGTATTATGAATACTATGAACAAAAAAAGTAATAATTCTTTATTTATTACACTATTAATTCAAATTTTGCGATACAAATGTAATATTAATAAAATAAAAATGATCCAATTTCAAATAACAAATATGGCTAAAGGGTTAGGCCATAGAAGAGACCTCACTTAATTTGTCTTTAATATTAATTAATCACATAATAGTAAAAAAGACAACAAAAATAACTACCCTGACCTCCTTAATTATAGAAATTTATTATGTACTTTTAGAGTACTATGTAGACAATGTTACATGCTATTTTTGATAAATAAATAACCGCAACATACACAATGCAAATTATTTTTTATCTCTAACCATTCAATAAAAACAAGTCATTATGTGTCTATCGTAAAATTTGTCGTACCATATTAAATAAAAACACCACATAAACTTGTTATATGATACTCCGATAGTATAGAATAATTACTCCTTAACTATGAAACCCATCCATGAATTCATGGCTTTGCCGTCTATGCATTAATTGCACAAAAAATAAAATTTATTCTCTCTTTTTAATCAACTTGATTGGTATGAGTATAATATTACACAAATATGTAATATTCATTAACGTAATGGCGTAAATATTAGGTTACCTTTATAAAATAGGAAAGGCAATAGCACCAATTTATAGTAATCTCATTACACCTAAGTTTTTCCCAATAAACTTTATATACATTTTGATAATAATTATGGTCTCATTTATTAACTTAAATTATAGTTAAATTTTTATTTTATAAGTCACTTTAATTGGGCTTTCAATAGTGGATAATACAATTAATCTCCAAGAGATTAATTAACGTGCATAAGTCGGCTCGGATCTTGAGATATAAAAAAATGTGACTTTCTATATGAGGGAGGTTGAATGCTGAACAAGACCCCTGTCTGCCACGTGGGAAGCCATACAGAACAGCGGCATGACACGATGGTCGACTTCGGTGTGCCCACCCTAGCTCGGCGAGAGGGCCAAGCACAAGGGATGCCCCCGAGCTGTCAAGTGCTTAGAGACGATGAGACTGGACACATGCGAGGGATTCGACCCTGAAAAGAGGGAGCTCGGCACTCACCACCGAGCTACATCTTACGAGATACCGCAGAACCCGAGGTCTTGGCTTGATGCATTATAATCAGAGCCCATAATACACGTCTCAAAAGGTAACACTTATGATAAAAAAAAAACCAGTGGCAGTTGAACCAACTCAGGGGGTAGGGTGTCAGAAAGGATGGGCCCTGCCTAAATTAAGTATGGATACTGATTAATAGCTTGACATGACAAGAAAAACTTGCAAAAAGAGGTGATGATTACAATAGTAAGTCACCATCAAATTGACAGCTGAGTTTTAATAAGAGAGAGAGAGAGAGGACAACCCGACCTGCTCGGGTCAGGTCAAACTCCCCAAGCAGGTTGAGTATATTTTTCTCTATAAATAGTCAATACTCCAGAAGGCAAAGGTATGCATTCTAATTCACTAGGAGAAACTCTGCTAATTTGTTCTCTTAAGCTTCTCTCTCTAAACCCCTGCCTAACTTTATCATCGAAAGGTCCATCGGTAAAAGTCACTAACGGGCATCTAACTACTTTCTTGTACATGGATACGTAGAATCCACCTCAGACTGTTTAACCAGCTTAAACGGGAATAGTAAATCCCTATCTTGATTCTCTACACTATATATCTATGAATACGTGCTCATTCAAAAACACAACAAAAAAAAGAAAAAAAAAGAAAAGAAAATAACAAAATGAGATGATATTAGAAAGTTATAAATTTAATTTAATTTTACATGTACAAGTCAAATATGTATAGTATAATTTATTATTTAACTCTATATAAATTGAACGTGTAATAATAATTATTTTTCATTGTCAACTCCATTTAGACTACATTCGTTAGGGTCTATTTGTTTGAAGTACAAAACACGTGGGATTGAAAATACAATTCAATAGGACTCTAAATTAGTTGTTCGGTGGCTTGGAAGGAAATCCAAACAATCCAAATGGTGCTCATATCCCTAGATATAATATATCGGAGGGAAAGTTGCGACTAGATCATCTCCTTTGTAGGGAAAGCTAATGCTTGTTAAGTATTTTAGTTTGACACTGTTTCACACACAAAAAAAGAGAGTTACGTTTGTCTGAGTTAAACCTGAAAATGAAAATTTTCTTTCATTTCTCAACGGTGAAGTAAAACCAAGCTCATAAACTTATTATTTTAAGCTGAAAAAAGTTAATAAGATCCCATTTTTTAAGTTCCCATGCCCCCGGTGACGACATGGGGGTGAAAAAAGAAAAGAGAGGGATGGAGTTTCTCTCGCTTTTGGTATAACGGAGCCTCAGTGAGAGGCTCGCACGAGCACGATAGGTTATTAGCTCAGTAGTAGAGCGCGCCTTTGATAATTGCATCGTTGTATCTGGGTGGTGGAGTATTCTATATCCTACCATTGTAAAAGACCATATTATATCCCATTTTTGTTATTTATGCTTTTGTTTTTGTTTTTTTTTGTTTTTCTATTATTTAGAAAAAAAAAGTAAAGACAATTTTTTTGTGCAAAAATAGTTTTTATATATTTATTAAATATATTTTTAGTACTTTTTGAAAAACAGGTTACTTTCAATTTTTTTTTCTAAAACAATTTTTAGTTTGAATTCATTAAACAAGTAATTTGTATATTTTTTTGGACAATCAATATAAGCCAAGAGCTTAAATTTATACGAGGATAAATAGAGGAAAACATTTTATATTTTTATTTTATAAATTTATATTTATCATAAAAATAAACATGATATTTATTAATACCTATGTATTGTTGGACAAAATTAGTTTGAAAACAAGTAAAATCCAATTCTGTACTGTCATAAACAAGCATAAACAGACATTAAAGAACGGTAATTAAATTCTTACAAACAGTCATAAAATTAATAACTGTAAATGATCGAGACTATCGTTGGACGCTATTTTCTTAAGATAGATTTGTCCCCCACAGAGGTGCTAATGGGTTTTAAGGATTTCAATCTCTCAGAATACAATGATCAACACCCGAAAAAGATGCACTCCAATCTTCGAGTACGGCGAACCGTTAGTGTTTTGTACTCTCTGACTCTTAGAACATTAACACACTTTGTATGCAATGTAGGAAGGAAATAGGATGCCAAATTCGTTCAAAATGAATTGTTTAAATAGCCATTGAAGTGACTTTTCGCAAAAGTCACGGTACCTGTTCAGAATAGGTGCAACTTTTCGTCATCAGCGCTCAAGTGCTCCGCGAGCGCTCTACGAGTGCCCTATTCTGGAGTTCAGGGGAGGCTCTGGCGGTCAAGTTCTCAGCGAGCGCCTTACGAGCGCTTAACACTAAAAAGGAAGCACTGGAGCGCTCAGCGAGCGTCTAGCAAGCGCACCATTCTGGTCTTGTGGCGCTCGAGTTCCCCATTGCGAGCGCTCCATTCTAGAAATTTGACCATTGAGCTTTTAACCCGTTGGGTTCACGGTAACGAATTTTAAATTTAAATTTTAAAAATTTTATTTAAATAAAAATACAAATAAATTTTTTCTAAAAATATATAAGCTACTCGGATTGGGTCGACTCACGACCCACAACCCAAGCCCAAGCCTGAGTTCGAGCCCGAGCTTGGCCCGGCTCGGCTCGGCCGGTCGATCGAACGGACGACAGCAGAGGCGCGCGCGCGTGTGTGTGAAATTGGTCGAACCCACCATTAGGTAGGTTCTCTCCCGTCCACAAAATTGGGTACCCTTAAGGGACCCTCCATTTAGTCAAACTCTAACTTATATATACCCACTAAGTTTCTCAAGAACTTCTAATGTGGGATAGAAGTTCCACACTTCTATTAAACCCAACAAAACCTATGTTCAAGCGACGACTTTAAACATCGATTTCTCATTCACCTCTTATCGAATTTGAGCAAATGAGTATACGTCGTTCATCTTCTTGCGGAGGAAAACGCGTAACACCCCGGACCCAATTCAAAAGGTGTATGGATCCCACATTTATTTTGGCTCAAAGTTTGCCAGAAATAAGATTATTAAATCTGAATTTAAGAATCCCCTACATAAATGAGAAATTGCTATAAAACCAATGCATATGCAAATGCAAACACACAATAGAGAGTACAAGCGAAAATCTCCTATATAGAGATAGGTAGCTTGTGGCTTTGAACCTTCCCTTGTGAAAGTTTATCAGATTTACTGGCTAATCAGTGAATATGATGTCTTGAACTGTTTAGCCGTTTGTGTAAACCAAGACAATAGAAAATCACATAGGATATTTTCTAACACCATTTGGTTCTCATTGTTGTGTTCATTTTGGCCCTGAACAACTTTGTTTTCATGAGTGCTCTAAAGAATTCAGCCTTATAATTCTCATTGAACCGGTCCAATTCACACTCACATTGGTGATTTCTTATTAAGAGTATCCTGTAATACCCCACTTGAATTTTTAAGATATAAGAATCATTAAAAGCTTAGCTTATGCTAAACTCGTTGCAGGTATCACAGTGCCATCATAGAAATGGGTAGGAGGGATTACCTCCGCTGTGATCCTCCTGAGTTTTTCACAACTTAATTGTCCATTTGAATTTAGATCTTGGGATCTCTAGTCAGATAGGTTGCGTGTCCGTTATGACAACTCTTTAAGTTATAGGCTTTAAACCCATTCCCCTCGATGATCGACTAACTTGCTCTCTAGCTAAACCTTTAGTTAGCGGATCTGCAATGTTATCCTTCAACTTTACATAGTCTATTGTGATAACTCCATTAGAGAGAAATTATTTTATGGTATTGTGTTTTCGACGAATATGTCGAGGCTTACCATTATATATATTACTCTATGCCCTTCCAATTGCCAATTGGCTGTCACAATAAATACAAATTGCCGACATAGGTTTTATCCACATTGGAATGCCCTTTAGGAATTGGTGAAGTCATTCTACTTCTTTCCCTGCTTTATCTAAAGCAATAAAATTAGCTTCCATTGTGAATCTAGCGATACACGTTTGCTTGGAAGATTTTCAAGACACTACTGCACCAGTCAAAGAAAAAACATATTAACTCGTGAATTTTGAGTCTTTAGTATCATATATTCAATTCGCATCGCATAACCCTTGTACTACGCTTGGGTATCTTGTATAGTGCAGTCCATAGTTAAGGATGTATCTCAAATATCTTAGTACCCTAACTATTGCCATCCAGTGATCTATCCCTGGGTTACTCGTGTATTTGCTCAATTTATTGATAACACATGCAATGTTCGGACGAGTACAATTAATCACGTACATTAAGTTGCCAATTATTCGAGAATACTCTAGTTGAGATATGCCATCTCCAGTATTCTTCGATAAGTGGAGATTTAAGTCTATAGGTGTTCTCGCTAGACGATTATCATATTTCTTGAATTTCTCAGGAATCTTCTCAATAAAATGTGATTAAGATAGCACATATCTTTAAGATGTTTTAGAAATTTTAATTCCTAGTATAACATCTGTAACACCTAGATCTTTCATGTCAAACTTATTGTTTAAGATACTCTTGGTAGTTTTAATCATATCTTGATTACTACCAATAATAAGTATATCGTCAATATAGAGACACACAATGATATATCCCTTTTTTGTCTTTGAAATAGGCACATTTGTCACATTCATTTATTCTGAATCCATTTAACATCATTACGTTGTCAAATTTCTCATGCCATTTTTTTGGAGCTTGCTTGAGACCGTACAAGGATCTAACAAGCCTATACACTTGTCTTTCTTTCCCTTGAACTTCAAAACCTTCCAGTTGTTTCATATATATTTCTTCATTCAATTCTTTATTTAGAAAGGCAGTTTTAACATCCATCTGATGTATCTCAAGATTGTACAAGACTGCTATAACAATTAACATTCTTATTGATGTTATCCTTATAACTAGAGAATATGTATCAAAATAGTTCACTCATTCCTTTTGCTTGTATCCTTTAATAACAAGTCTTGCTTTGTATCGGTCTATTGAACCATCTGTTTTTATTTTTCTCTTGAATATCCATTTACATTCCAGAGGTTTATTACCCAATGGAAGCTTCACAAGCTCCCAAGTATGATTTTGCATGATGGATTCAATTTCACTATTGACAGCCTCCTTCTAATATGGTGCTTCAGGTGTGGACATAGCTTCCTGAAAGTTTCAAGGCTCATTTTCTAACAAATATGTTAGAAAATTCGGACCAAAGGATTTTGAAGTCCTGACCCTTTTACTGCGTCTGGGTTCATCTTCATTTCTTTCTTGGTCTTGACTACTGCCCATTGCAGTGTCATAAGTCATTTTAAGAAGACTTGATTATCGTGTAGAATTACACAGAAAGACATCTTCAAAAAATCACGCGTTTTTTGATTCAATAATAGTATTCACATGCATATCCTCAATTTTTAACTTGTATATTAGAAACAGATATGCACTGTTATTATTCGTATATCCAATGAATATACAGTCAACGATTTTTTGTTCTATTTTTGTTTTTTTAGGAACAGAGACTGCCACCTTAGCCAAACACCCCCACACTTTTAAGTATTTGTAAGAAAGTTTATGAGCCGTTCACAATTCATAGAGCGTTTTATTTGTTTTCTTGTGGGGCAACTTGTTGAGAATATAATTCGCGAAAAGCAAAACTTTTCCCCACAACTTCTAGGGTAAACTAGAACTTATCAACATGGCATTTATCATTTCCTTTAAGGTTTAATTTTTTCGTTCAGCAACATCATTTTGCTGAGGTGAATAAGGTGTCGTAGTTTTGTGTATAATACCATGTTCTGAACAGAACTCACCAAAAGGTGATTCATATTCACCACCTCTATCACTTCGAGAAATCTTTATTTTCTTGCCAAGTTGATTCTCAACTTCATTCTTATACAGTATAAACATGGATAATGTCTCATTTTTACTTCTCAATAAGTAAAGATAACAATATCTTGTGCAATCATCTATAAAAGTAATAAAATACATTTTACCTCCTCTAGTTTGCACAGACTTTAGGTCACAAATATCACAGTGAATTAATTCTAGAGGTTCGGTACTCCTTTCAATTGAATAAAAAGGCAATTTCGCAAATTTTGCTTCCACACAAATTTCACATTTATGATTTGGATCGATGTGAAATTTAGGCAAATAATCATTATTAACCAACTTACGTATGATATCATAGTTAACATGACCCAGCCTACCATGCCACATATTAGATAACTCAAACATATAAACAGAAGATGTAGTTATCTTATTATTACTTGTAGAAAATACAGTCATTAGATTGAGCTTGAAAAGTCTATCACTCACATACCCTTTTCCCACAAACATCCCACTCTTCGTGAGGATAACTTTGTCTGACTCAAATACAAGCCTGAAACCCCTATTACTCAAGAATGACCAAGACACTAAGTTCTTTCGAATATCCGGGACATAGAGTACATCATTGAGTGTCAGTTCCTTAGCAGACGTCATCTTCAGAATCACCTTTTCTAGGCCTTCAACCTTAGAAATCGAAGAATTTTTCATAAAGAGTTGTTCTCCATTCTCCACCGGCTGATAGGTTGTGAACAACCTCCTGTCTGAACATACGTGACGAGTAGCCCCAGTGTCTATCCACCACTCTCTTGGATTGCCAACCAAGTTCACTTTAGACACCACTGCTAAAAGGCTGATATCTGACACGTCGTATGACAGATTCTTCACTTTTGTCATATTGGCTTGGGCAGTTTTCTGCTTCTTGCCGAGGTTTTCTTGACTCTTCTTCTTGCGGCAGTCTTTAGCCATGTGTCATGGCTTGTCACACACATAGCATTTGCCCTTGAACTTCTTGGTGTCACCGCATTTGGAACCTTGTGCAGAGAATTTTCTCTTCTTATTGAATTTCTACCCATGTTCCACCACATTGGCCTTGGATTCCATTGAGGAATTTCCAGTTCTCTTGTCAGAGACTCTGTTGTCTTCCTCGATCCTCAATCTCACAATCAAATCCTTAAGCCGTATCTCCTTATGTTTGTGCTTAAGATAATTTTTGAACTCTTTCCAAGATGGCGGTAATTTTTCAATAATTGCAGCCACTTGGAATGATTCACTTATTTTCATTTCTTCTGCATGAATTTCATGCAGTATCAACTGGAGATCTTGAACTTGACTGATTACCGTCTTAGAATTCACCATTTTGAAGTTTAGGAATCTGTCAACAACGAACTTCTTCATTCCGGCATCTTCCGTTTTGTACTTCTTATCCAGGGATTCTCACAGCTCTTTTGTTGTCTTGATTGGACTATACACATTATACAATGTGTTGTCCAACCGTTGAGAATATAGTTCCAACAAAAAAATTAGCATGTTTTCATGCTTCCATAGCGGCAATAACTTGCCTTTCTATCTCATCCTCCTTGAGAGTAGGCTATTCTTCATGAAGAAATTTTACCAATTTGAGAGTCGTCAGATAAAACAACATATTCTGTTGCCATATTCTGAAGTCAGAACCGTCGAACTTTTTTGGCTTCTCCCCGTGATTCACAGGTAAAGTAGGAACAACCATGGGTATCACCGGCGCACTTGCAGGAGCAGTGGTCGTGACCGTATTTTCAACACTGACATTTTCAGTGGCCATTTCTATATAAATAAAAGATCAACTCAAATCAAATACTTGTAAATTTAAAATAAGTATCTGAAATAACTAGAAACAATTCTGAGAAGAATATCAAAACTAAAATTAACACAGTTTTGAAAACTAGAACAGAATAGAAAATAAATGAACCAAAATAAAATCTGTATATCAACAGTATAGTAAAGGATTTTTTTTTCCCAGAAAAATCGACTCTATCTTAAGATTGTTGGGCAAAATTGGTTTGAAAACAAGTAAATATAAATTCAATACTGCACTATTACAAACAAGCAGAAACATAAATTAAATAAGTGTAATTAAATTCTTACAAACAGTAGCAAAATCAATAACTGTAGATGATCGCACCTAGCGTTGGATGCTATTTCCTTAAGATAGATTCGTTCTCCACGCAGGTGCTAATGGGCTTCACGGATGTCAATCTCCCAGGATACAACGATTAATACTCGAAGAAGAAGCACTCCAATCTTCGGGTACAGCGAACCGTTAGTGTTTTGTACTCTTCGACTTTTAGAACATGAACACACTTTGTATACAATGTAGGAAGGAAATAGGATGCCAAATTCATGCAAAATGAAATGTTTAAATAGCCATTGAAGTGACTTTTCACAAAATTCACGGTACCTGTTCGGAACAGGTGCAACTTTTCGTCATTAGCGCTCTGCGAGTGCCCTATTCTGGAGTTCAGGGGAGGCTCTGGCGCTCAAGCACTCTGCGAGTACCTTGCAAGTGCTCAACACTAGAAGAGAAGCACTCGAGCGCTCCGCGAGCGCACCATTCTGGTCTTGTGCCGCTCGAGCGCTCCGCAAGCGCCTCGCGAGTGCTCCATTCTGAAAATTTGACTGTTGGGCTTTTGACCCGTTGGGTTAACGGTAACGAATTTTAAATTCAAATTTTAAAAATTTTATTTAAATAAAAATTTAAATAAATTTTTTTTCAAAAATATATAAGCTACTCGGATCGAGTCGACCCACGACCCAAGTCTGAGCCCAATCCCGTCTCAGCTCGGTTGGTTGGTCGGACAGACAGTGGCAGCGGTGTGCGCGCGTGTGTGAACTGGTTCGAACCCACCGGTAGGTAAGTCCTCTCCCGTCCACAAAATTGGGTACCCCTAAGGGACCCTTCCCTTAATTCAACTCTAACTTATATATATCCAACAAGTTACTCAAGAACTTCCAATGTGGGATAGAAGTTCCACACTTCCATAAACTCCAACAAAAGCCATGTTCAAGCGACGACTTTAAACATCGATTTCTCTTTCACCTCTTATCGAATTTGAGCAAATGAATATACGTCGTTCACCTCCTCGCGGAGGAGAACGCGTAGCGCCCCGGACCCAACTCAAAAGACGTACGAATTCCACATTTATTTTGGCTCAAAACTTGCCAAAAATAAGATTATTAAATCTGATTTTAACAATCCCCCACATGAATGAGAAATGGTTATAAAATCAATACATATGCAAATACAAACACACACTAGAGAGTATAAGTGAATATCTCTTACATAGAGATAGGTAGCTTGTGGTTTTGAACCTTCCCTTGTGAAAGTCTATCGAATTTACTGGCAAATCAGTGAACATCGTGTCTTGAATTATTCAGCTATTTGTGTAAACCAAGACAACAGAAAATCGCACAGGATATTTTCTAACACCATTTGGTTCTCATGGTTGTGTTCATTTTGGCCCTGAACAACCTGGTTTTCTTGAGTGCTCTAGAGAATTCAGCCTTATAATTGTAATTGAACCGGCCCAGCTCACACTCACATAGGTGATTTCTTATTAAGAGTATCCTGCAATACTCCACTTGAATTTTCAAGATATAAGAATCATTAAAAGCTTAGCTTATTCTAAACTCGTTGTAGGTATCACAGTGTCATCATAAAAAAGGGTATGAGGTATTACCTTCGCTGTGATCCTCATGAGGTATTCACAACTTAGTTCTCCCTTTGAACATATATCTTGGAATCTCCAGTCAACTAGGTTGGGTGTCTATTATGGTAACTCTTTAAGTTATAGGCTTTAAACCCATTCCCCTCAATCATCGACTAACTTGCTCTCTAGCTAAACCTTTAGTTAGCGGATCCGCAATGTTATCCTTCGACTTTACATAGTCTATTGTGATAACTCCATTAGAGAGAAGTTGTTTTATGGTATTGTATCTTCGACAAATATGTCGAGACTTACCATTATACATATTACTCTGTGCCCTTCCAATTGTTGATTAGCTGTCGCAATAAATACAAATTATCGGCACAGGTTTTATCCGCATTAGAATGTCTTCCAAGAATTGGCGAAGCCACTCTGCTTCTTCCCATGCTTTATCTAAAGCAATAAACTTAGCTTCCATTGTGGATCTAGCGATATACGTTTGCTTGAAAGATTTCTAAGACACTGCTGCACCAGCCAAAGTAAAGACATATCCATTCGTGAATTTTGAGTCTTTAGTATCAGATATCTAATTCGTGTCGCATAACCCTTCTATTACACTTGGGTATCTTGTAAAGTGCAGTCCATAGTTAAGGGTGTATCTCAAATATTTTAGTACCCTAACTATTGCCGTCCAGTGATTCATTCTTGGATTACTCGTGTATGTGCTCAATTTATTGGCAGCACACGCAATATGCGAACGAGTACAATTAGTCACGTACATTAAACTGCCAATTATTCGGGAATACTCTAGTTGAGATATAGCATCTCCAGTATTCTTCGATAAGTAGAGAATTAAGTCTATAGGTGTTCTCGCTGGACGATTATCATATTTCTTAAATTTTTCATGAATTTTCACAATATAATGTGATTAAGATAACACATCATTCAGATGTTCTAGAAATTTTAATTCCTAGTATAACATCTGCAACACCCAGATCTTTCATGTCAAAGTTACTGTTTAACATACTCTTGGTAGTTTTAATCATATCTTAATTACTACCAATAATAAGCATATCATCAACATGGAGACACATAATGACATATCCATTTTCTGTGTCTGTGAAATAGATATATTTGTCACATTCATTTATTCTGAATCTATTTGACATCATTACGTTGTTAAATTTCTCATGCCATTGTTTTGAAGCTTACTTGAGACCGTACAAGGATCTGACAAGCTTATACACTTGCCTTTCTTTCCCTAGAACCACAAAATCTTCCAGTTGTTCCATATACATTTTCTCATTCAATTCTCCATTTAGAGAGGCCGTTTTAACATTCATCTAATGTATCTCAAGATTGTACAAGGCTACTATAACAATTAACATTCTTATTGATGTTATTCTTGTAACCGGAGAATATATATCAAAATAGTCTACTCTTCCTTTTGTTTCTATCATTTGATAACAAATCTTACTTTGTATCGGTCTATTGATCCATCTGCTTTTATTTTTCTCTTGAATATCCATTTACATCGCAGAGATTTATTACCCAATGGAAGCTTCACAAGCTCCCAAGTATGATTTTGCATGATGGATTCAATTTCACTAGTGACAGCCTCCTTCTAATAAGGTGCTTCAGGTGTAGACATAGCTTCCTGAAAGTTTCGGGGCTCATTTTTTAACAAATAAGTTAGAAAATTCAGACCAAAAGATTTTGAAGTCCTGACCCTTTTACTGCGTTTGGGTTCATTTTCATTTCTTTCTTAGTATTGACTACTGCCCGTTGCAGTGTCATAAGTCATTTTAAGAGGACTTGATTCTCGTGTAGAATTACACAAAAAAATATCTTCAAAAAATCACGAGTTTCTTGATTCAATAATAGTATTCACATGCATATCCTCAATTTCTGACTTATATATCAAAAATCGATATGCACTGCTATTATTCGCATATCCAATGAATATACAATTAACGGTTTTTTGTCCTACTTTTATTCTTTTAGGAACAAGGACCGCCACCTTAGCCAAACACCTCCACACTTTTAAGTATTTGTAAGAAGGTTTTCGACCCTTCCACAATTCATATGGCGTTTTATTTGTTTTCTTGTGGGGCAACTTGTTGAGAATATAATTCGGGAAAAGAAAAGCTTTCCCCCATAAGTTCTGAGGTAAACCAAAACTTATTAACATGGCATTCATTATTTTCTTTAAGGTTCGATTTTTCCGTTCAGCAACACCATTTTACTGGGGTGAATAAGGTGTTGTAGTTTGGTGTATAATACCATGTTTTGAACAGAACTCACCAAAAAGTGATTCATATTTACCACCTCTATCACTTCGAAAAATCTTTATTTTCTTGCCAAGTTGATTCTCAACTTCATTATTATATTGTATAAACATGGATAATGCCTCATCTTTACTTCTCAATTAATAAAGATAACAATATCTTGTGCAATCATCTATAAAAGTAATAAAATACTTTTTACCACCTTTAGTTTTTACAAACTTTAAGTCACAAATATCACTGTGAATTAATTCTAGAGGTTCGGTACTCCTTTCAATTAAATAAAAATGCAATTTAACAAGTTTTGCTTTCACACAAATTTTATATTTATGATTTGGATCGATGTGAAATTTAGGCAAATAATCATTGTTAACCAACCTACGTAAGATATCATAGTTAACATGACCTAACATACCATACCACACATTAGATAACTCAAACATATAAGTAGAATATGTAGTTATCTTATTATTTCTTATAGAAAATACAGTTATTACATTGAGCTTGAAAAGCCCATCACTCACATACCCTTTTTCCACTAACATCCCATTCTTGGTGAGGATAACTTTATCTGACTCAAAGATAAGCCTGAAAACCCTCTTAATCCACAATGACCCAGACACTAAGTTCTTCTGGATATTCGGGACATAGAGTACATCATTGAGTGTCAGTTCCTTGCCAGACATCATCTTCAAAATCACCTTTTCCAGGCCTTCAATCTTGGAAGTTGAAGAATTTTCCATAAAGAGTTGTTCTCCATTCTCCATCGGTTGATAGGTTGTGAACAACCTCCTGTTTGAACACACGTGACGAGTAGCCCCAGTGTCTACCCACCTCTCTCTTGGATTGCCAACCAAGTTCACTTCAGACACCACTGTAGAAAGGCTGATATCTGACACGTCACATGACAGATTCTCTACTTCTTTCATATTGGCTTGGGCAATTTTCTGCTTCTTACCGGGGTTCCCTTGACTCTTCTTCTTGTGGTAGTCTTTAGTCATGTGTCTTGGCTTGTCACACACATAGCATTTGCCTTTGAAATTCTTGGCGTCACTGCCTTTGGAACCTTGTGTAGAGAATTTCCTCTTCTTGTTGGATTTCTGCCCATGTTCCACCACATTGGCCTTGGACTCTATGGAGGAATTTTGAGTTCTCTTGTCAGAGACTCTGTTGTCTTTCTCGATCCTCAATCTCACAATCAAGTCCTCAAGCCGCATCTCCTTGCGTTTGTGCTTAAGATAATTTTTGAACTCTTTCCAAGATGGCGACAATTTTTCAATAATTGCAGCCACTTGAAATGATTCACTTATTATCATTCATTCTGCATGAATTTCATGCAGGATCAACTGGAGATCTTGAACTTGACTGATTACCGTCTTGGAATCCACCATTTTGAAGTCTAGGAATCTGCCGACAATAAACTTCTTCATTTCGGCATTTTCCCTTTTGTACTTCTTGTCTAGGGATTCCCACAGCCATTTTGCTGTCTTGATTGAACTATACACATTATATAATGTGCTGTCTAACCCGTTGAGGATGTAGTTCCGACAAAAAAAATTAGCATGTTTCCATGCTTCTACAACGGTAATAACTTGCCTATCTGTCTCGTCCTCCTTCAGAGTTGGCAATTCTTCATGGAGAAATTTTGCCAAATTTAGAGTCGTCAGATAAAACAACATTTTCTGTTGCCATCTCTTGAAGTCAGAATTGTCGAATTTTTTTGGCTTCTCCCCGTGATTTACGAGTACAGGAGAAACAACCACGAGTATCACTGGCGCACTCGCAGGAGCAGTGACCGTGACCGTATTTTCAACACTGACATTTTCAGTGGCCATTTCTGTATAAACAGAAGATCAACTCAAAATCAAATACTTGTAAATTTAAAATAAGTATCTGGAATAATCAGAAACAATTATGAGAAGAATATCAAAACAAGAATTAACACAGTTTTGAAAACTAGAGCAGAATAGAAAATAAATGTTAACCAAAAATCAAATTGTATAATGACAGTATAGTAAAGGTTTTTTTTTCAAGAAAATCGAATCTATCTTAAGATTGTTGGGCAAAAAGATAGTTTGAAAATAAATAAAATCCAAAACTGCACTGTAATAAACAAACAGAAACTGAAAATAAATTCTTACAAACAATCACAAAACTAATAATTGTAGATGATCGAGGCTAGCGTTGGATGCTATTTTCTTAAGATAGATTCGTCCCCCACACAGGTGCTAATGGGTTTCACGGATATCAATCTCTCAAGATACAACGATCAACACTCGAAGAAGAAGCACTCCAATCTTCAGGTACGGCGAACCGTTAGTGTTTTGTACTCTCCGACTCTTAGAACATGAACACGCTTTGTATGCAATGTAGGAAGGAAATTAGATGCCAAATTCGTGCATGAGAATGAGATTTTATAGCCACTGTATGTGACTTTTCGTAAAAGTTACTGTACCTGTTCAGAACAGGTGCAACTGTTCGTCGTCAATGCTCAAACGCTCCGCGAGCGCCCTATTCTGGAGTTCAAGAAAGCTTCTGGCGCTCAAGCGCTCAGCGAGTGCTTTGCGAGTGCTCAACACTGGAAGGGAAGCGCTCGAGCGCTCAGCGAGCGCCTAGCGAGCGCACCATTCTAGTCTTGTGGTGCTCGAGCGCTCCGCAAGCACCTCGCGAGCATTCTATTATGGAAATATGACCGTTGGGCTTTTGACCCGTTGGGTTAACAGTAATGAATTTTAAATTCGAATTTTAAAAATTTTATTTAAATAAAAAATCAAATAAATTTTTTCAAAAAATATATAAGTTACTCAGATCGGGTCGACCTATGACCCACGACCCACGACCCACGACCCACGACCTGAGCCTGAGTCCGACCCGGTAGGTAGGTCCTCTCCCGTCCACAAAACTAGGTACCCCCAAGAAAACCTCCCCTTAGTCCAACTATAACTTATATATACCCACTAAATTCTTCAAGAACTTTCAATGTGGGATAAAAGTTCTACACTTCTATAAACCCAACAAAATTCATGTTCAAGTGACGACTTTAAATATCGATTTCTCATTCACTTCTTATCGAATTTGAGCAAATGAATATACGTCGTTCATCTCCTTGCGGAGGAGAACGCGTAGCACCCCGGACCCAACTCAAAAGACGTACGGATCCACATTTATATGTTGGCTCAAAGTTTACCAAAAATAAAATTATTAAATTCAATTTTAACAATATATATATATATATATATATATATATATATATATATGTGTGTGT